>PVHY01002590.1:0-93107 GCA_004024945.1 Uropsilus gracilis | reverse complement strand
GGGAAGGAGAGCATCCTAGGGGAAGGTGGTACTGCAGTTGGAGTGGAACTGGAAGGCTGACCTGCTTCACACATGTGCTTAGCTTCCAGCTCTCACCTCTCAGAGATTGTTTCCTAATTTTTTAAATGAGGAAATTGGATTAGACCATTTTAGTCTCACTTAGCTAATTTAACGGAGTTTGTTGGGGTCTCACTGCCCAAGTGAGACCAACTTGGCCAAGAAGCCAAGCTTCTCAGGCTTCCTCCCTCCATCCTTGTGTAAGGAGAATCCTACACTTTCTTTCCTTTTCCTCTCCTAGAAAGAGCTGTCTTTGACACAGTCTAACATGCCACCTTACTGACTTCCCTAGGAAGAGAAAGGCCTGCAGATTCTGGCTGACTCACCACACCTGTTGTGGTGTCTGCTTCCAGTCAGGTGCTGAGCTCTGTGCTGTACTTCCAGGCTGGGCACTGCTCTGTGGGAACCTGATGTGTCTCTGTGCTCACGTCAAGTGACGTGCACATGCTGAAGAGCTGAGCACACAGGCAGTTTGGAGCAACTGGGATGAACACACCTGTCAAGGTTTTCCAGAGGAAATATTTTCGAAACGTTGACAATTAAATACAACAGACTCCCCTCTCCTTCAAATTATCAAGCAAGGGAGGCCCCAAGTATTGTGGAGTAGATATAATTACAGTTACCTCATATTCGTTTAACATTCGGTGCTTCTTGAGATGTATTAACACGCATGATCTCATTTAGCCTTAAAAATACTGTGAGGTAAGCAGGGCAGAAACTATTAACCCCATTTAACAGATGAGAAAACTAAAACAATAGGTAGGCCGAGTGACTTGTCCAAGGCCGCATGTTATTAAGGGCAGAACCAGCATTGGAATAGAGAGTTTTTCTTTTCAAAACAATTTAAGTGTAATTTACATACTATTAAATACTCCCATTTTAACTTACAGTTCAGTGAGTTTAACAGATGCACACAGTTGTATAGTCACACTCAGAATCGACTTAGAGAACATTTCTAGCACTCCAAAAACATTCCCCTTTCTGTTAACCTCTCCCCCTGGCCAGGATCTGTTGATGTCTGATCCAGTGCTGGGTTCACTCTCCTGACAATCTTTTCAGTTGTATCCTTATGGGGGAGAGTACTGGCCGCTAGGCAGCCATCCTCAGGGCCTTGAGTTCTAAGAGTGAATGAGTTGTTAGTGGGTTGCTTACACCATGGGTAGTTCCTTCCTTTCATTCTTTCATCAGCTCCAGGCTCTCTAGAAAGATAATGGGGGTGCTCCTTCCCAAGAAAGCTTGAAAAACAGGACACGAACTCACCTGTCTGTCCTGACTTCCCTGTGGACTGTAGAAGCAGAGGAGGTAATGAGGCGGTAGAGGAGACAATCTCGAGAGGATGCCCAGCTCCTGTATTGTCTGCTCAGCCTCCTCCTTGGAAACCAGGTCTCTGCTGCTTAGTTGCAGTTCCCCAGGACCCACAGCAGCCCAAACCCCATATGTGATGAATGCATCCCCAAAGTATTGAAAATTCTTGCTCTGATAAATGAGCAAACCCAGAATTTGATAGCTATGTAGGGCAGGTACAGGAGCGAGCCCTCCCTTTACACCTTTAAGGAGAGGTACTTTCCAAAATGCTACTCCCAGTTCTTGGGTTTTGTGTTTCTGGCACATTTTAGACAAGCAAGAGTGAAGATGGGTGAGCCATGTTCTGCGCCCATAGAATAGAGTGTCTATAGGAAATGACCCAAACACTGCGGTCTCCTGATTTTCTAGGTAAATTGCTCCCATTTAACCACCCAGTTGGGGAGGGACCACATACTATTAGCAACTGATCCCTTTAATCTGTTCTGGGCTTTGTAAGTTTATAGGGCCCTTTTATAGCCATCATCTCCTGTTTCTTCTCAACGCTGGTAACTTCTTTTAGTGTAGATGTTCTATTGCATCAGGTCCAGAACAGTGGCACATATCAAACAGACTCAGCTTCCTCCTCCCTAAAGTTTCATCTTAATCTGGCACCCTGCTCTATTGATTTTTTTTTCTACTTATTTTTACAAATTACCCTGACTTTGCTCAAGGGGAGGAAAAAAACTCAGTAAGTTGCTTGCTAGAGCTTCAGGTTTCTCCTTTGTGGGGACCCTAGTCAGAAAAAATACTCTTGAAGAATTGGGTGCCAGGCAGTGGTTTTGTCTGTGCTCCTTCTAGCTAGCTCACAGCAGCTGGTGGCCGTCTGTCACTTTGCTTGCTGTCTGGCTCAGCTTGGTGAGTCCCTGGGTATTGACTCCTTGACCTCACTGCCCTTCTCCCCCACTCTCTCGCCCCTTAGGGGCCTCTTGCACTGATGAAAACAGTGAACTTCCTATGTTTTGTCTACCAGCAAACTTTGGTACCCAAAGTTCCAAGTGGCTGACTCCAGAGTGCCGTGGGAAGACACAGTGTTAGAAACAAAGGCTTAGTAGGTGCCTCCTCCCAAGTGTGTCCATCTGGGATGGTGGCACAGAGTTGGGGTCAAAAGACATTTCACATCTGCAGAATGGGGAACATTTCCAGCTGTAGAGCTTGTAGCCACAGCCATGCTTTTCTTATATTTCCCATTAGACTTAATTTTCTAAAAGTCCATGAAGGTTTTGTTCCTTTTGTTGCCCCAAGAGAGCTTTTCCATAGTAATGAAAGAAGTGCAGAACATGGGTAGGGTTCCAGATGGCCAAAGAGCTTAGCAAAGTAGAAAAAGTGTATTTTAAAGGGAAATTCTTTGGAGAAGTTCCTTGGGTAATTCTCATCACCTGGGGAGATTCTTGGATTTATTTGACAATTCCCTTCTTTCACTTAGGCTTCCTGTAGACACTGGTTTGGGAACCAGGGAGTAACAGCTCCCCAAGGATCTGTGGCTGAGCTCCCAGTCCCCAGGACCATGTGGAGCTGCAGCAGCTGGGAAGCAAATTGGCTCTGCTCTCCCCAGAGTACAGAGCTGTGTGGCTATTTCCTGTCTTTTTCCCTGTGTATTTCCCTCTATAGCACCAAGCTTCCCTTTCCCAGGAAGTCTCAGCTGCCTGCCCCACAGATTTACCTGTGCCCAGATGGACTGTTGCCTCCTTCCTTTTTCCTCATCTGCAGACTTCTTTCAGGGAAGGAGGATTTCGTACTGTCACCTGCCTCTTGGAAGGACTGCACCCTACCAAGACAGATGGCAGCCTTGCTATTTTTAACTGTCTCCAGGGAAGAAAATTCCACAACCTATTTTGAAACCTATTCCACTGATTGGCAGCTCTCAAATTAGGAATTCCTTGCTGATACCTGACTTGAGATTCGACAGCTGTATTGGAACTCATTTCCTTCGATTCCTTGGGTAGGAGAGGTCATTCAGGCCTATGCATAATGAAGAAAATGAGCCCCACAGATTTCCTGACTCTAAATTGAAATGGAAAATCGCTCTTCATCCTCTCGTTGAGCACCCTCAGTTTGGGATCTGCTTTCAAAAGTACACGTTTGGGTGCCATTCTGTGAGAATCAATTTAATTTTCTGGGGAAAAACAAGTGATTCTGGAGTTGGAATTGGAGTTGTACAATGCAAAGCATTAATTGCCCTACTTTGTTTCTAGTGAGAAAGTTAAATGGTGCTTATACAATTACCTTGCCTCTGTTGGCAGAGAGAATGAAAGTCAACTCAGCTCTCAATATATTAAGGCTTCCCAGTTCTTTTCCCTTCCTTCATAGCAATCCCTTACCTTTAAGAGAAAAAGAAGTGGGGTGTTTTTCTCTCCTCCATCAGTGAAATTCTTTAGATGTTAACTATCTCTTTTAAGAATATTGTCAGGTGATTGAAACTCTGCAGAAGCCTTGCTTGCAGAGGCAGATTTCTTTTTGACACCAGGCCCTGTGCTGCCACCCTTGACAGATTGCATCTTGATTGCAGAAAGCTCTGGTGGGAAGCTAATGATGCATGCAGCTCAGTGTCATGCTGGAATCTTGCTCTGCCCTGTAGAAATTCAGCATTCTATGCAAATAAACAGAAACCTGTCAGGCTGATAGTAAAGGTGTATTAGGAAGGGATTTCACTCTTTGATAGTTGGTACTTGTGTCTTCTCCCACAGAATGCTTTTCAGAGACATTTTCTTCTTGAGGAGCTAGCTTCTCAAGCTAAGTTGGAAAGCTAAGTTATGAAATAGCTGATGGGCTGTGTTCAGACCCGTGTCTAAAACTGAGGTAGTATTCAGGGTACCCCTCATCTCTTGGTCCATCCTTGCTCCAGGCCATAAGTATTCAACTGTAGCTCATGCTCATAAGAATTAACATCTTGGTCTCTGGAAATATGATGAAAACTCAGCATCCCTCAATACTTAAGTCTATTTGAGAAGTATTTTACAAATCTTTTTTATGAAACCTCAGACCGAGTTTCTCTGCTACCTTGCTTGATTACGCTAAGGGATATAAGCTCAATTTGCCATCAACCTAAGAGAAACAGTAGGGAGACACCTTCTTAACTGGGCCCTTGGAGAGCAGGTGGTCTGTCAGTCCCAAAAGTCAGTTAAAGCAAGGAGCTTTAAAAAAAAAATATATATATAGTCCTTAAGTATTTCATTTTAACTTTAAAATATAGAAATGTACATATATTCACAAATCTTTTCATGTGGACCAGGGCTTTTTCTTGGAGTGTGGATTCTTGGAGTGGAATTTTGTTGACTTACTTTTCATAAATTAATTACACATCATTTGGGATTTTCAATTTGTTTCTTTTTTTTAAAATTTTTTTTCAATTTGTTTTACGTGAAGTAAGTTCTTAAATATAATTGAGAAATAAAAGGCATAATACTTCCAGATTTTTCAGCTCTATCATTACAGTTTTTTACAGTTGTCTTGCTCATATCTAATATATCAGCACTTTTTTAAAAAGCAATTAGTCTTCAAGTCTTTCCAAAACATTCAACTTATTTTTCATAGAAACACCTTTATTTTGCACTTGTGTGTATGTGTATATATATAAAATCAGTTTATGTAATCATTTAATAAGTAATTAAAATAACAACTAACCCTATTGTGAACAGACTGTTGATTATGAGAAAGGCCTTAGCCTAGTTTGCAGGGAAGGCAGCATGTATGCAAGACGGTCTGCTAACAACCCAGCCAGTGTGGTGTAGAGAGTAGCAGAAGTATGTCAGATAAACTAGTAACTTGCCTAAGAGAGCATTGTCTATACAGTTCTCTCCCTTTTGCATTTACTACTTGCTATCGGGAGTGTTATCTAGCGTTTAAAATTGTAATTCCTCTTTAGACAAACCTTTGGGAGGACAGGGTCCATATCTTTATATGTGTATCTGCAGTGCCTAATAACAGTACTTGGCTTGTTAAGGGTATGTGTGTATGTGTGTGTATGTCATTAATTATATGTATGTATGATTATGTGTATACAGATACATATATACATATACACATATTTGGTGCCAAATAACTCCTTTTTAATAAATGGATCTATATGTGTGTCACTGTGTAGTGTGCTCTGAATCAAAATAGGAATCCTCAGAGTATCTATTGTTTAGGATTTTTTTGTTGTACTAGTTCCTTCTATTTCAATGAGAAACTAGGAATTGACTGTGGAGCATTTACACTTAGGCTAAAATGACATCTCTTAGGAAGATATTTTCTTAGTATATATATGTAACTATGCCTCATTCTTAGGATAATAAATATAGTATCAATAATCACTAATATTAATGAGTACTTACTATGTGACAGACACTCTGTCAGGTGTATTTTAGTTAACCTGCACAATCCTGAAGGAAGACATAATCAAACATGGTACTGTTTCCGTTGAGGAATCTTGGGGAGACTACAGAGATATGAGAGAAAGCCTAATCCTTAAACAATTGATTAGTGAGCACAGGTTGTTTTCAGAGTTCTGCTTCTTCTTTTTTCCTTCTTTCTTTTTTTTGTTTAGAGACTTGGTCTCACTATGTTGTCCAGGGTTGTCTTGAACCTGCGAACTCAAGTGATCCCTAGCCTCAGTCTCCCAGGTAGCTGGGATTATAGGCGTGAACCACAATGCCCAGCTTCTGCTTCTTATTTTAGGGCTGTGGAGTCTATATCCAGGGTAAAAAGAGCCCTTGAATCTTTAAGAGACTGCCTCAAGGAAGAAATAGATACTTGCTTTTGACTGGGAACCAGGATGTGTCCTCACTCCAGAGAATAGAAGGATCCTTGTGGCTGGGTCTTGCTCAGAGTATTTGAATAGCTTAGGTGAAGCCAAAGGTGGATGTGTAAACAAGGGACTACAGGACACTAGCTCTTGCCTGTCATTTCCCTCTGGGGCCTCTCAGTTGTCCGAGTGCTCTTTTGAGCCCCTTTCTGCTGGCAGTCTGCATGGACATTGCCGCTCTGCTTGCAGGTGCCCAGACGGACCGTATCTCAGGTCTCAGAGGCTGAGCTGGGTGGGAGCTGAGTAGAGAGACAAGGATGATTGAAGTAAATTTTCTAGTTGTTGGGATAGATTCTGAACTGAATTTAAGAGACATGTTTGGGATCTGACAGATGCTATAAACCCACTCGCCACAAATTCACTAATAACCAGAAATGAGTCTTAAAAGAATGCTAGTCCATAGCCCCATTGGTCAGGAGTGGTTGTTAACTGCAGCAAACACACAAATGCCCATGGGCTGCATGCAGAATTTCTTTGCAAGACTGAGTCTGAATGTCAGACTTGACTCTCTCTGTAGATTAGAAGACAGCATTTGGAAATGACCTTCTGCAGCTTCACTTCTCAAAAGAAAAGAAGTAGCTAATTTTGACCTAGGTTTTAAACTGATATAAGGACCCCTGCTCTGGAAGTTAAATAAAGTTATTCTTAGTGTGCTTTTCAGCCAGAGGGCATTTTTGCTGCTGGGTGGCCTTTCCTCTACTTGTCTGTAGTGGTTTGTTGGAGACAGAGTCATAACAAGTTATTTATTTATTTATTTTTTCCTTTTTAAGAGACTAGGTCTTGCTATGTTGCCCAGGGTTGTCTCAAACCCGTGGACTCAAGTGATCCCCAGCCTCAGTCTCCCAGGTAACTGGGATTACTGGGACACCATGCCCGGCTTTTTTTTTTTTTTTTTTTTTTGAGACTAGGTCTCACTATTTTTGCCTGTGGAACTGCAGGCTCATGATGCCTGGGGTACCACAGACTCGAGCAATCCCCAGCCGCAGCTTCCCAGGTAGCTGGGATTACAGACTTGCGCCACCACGCCCAGCTATTTTTTGGGACTAGGTCTCACTGTGTTGCCCCAAACGGAACTTGAACCGTGATCCCTGGCCCCAGCCACTTAATAGGCTGAAGCACGAGCCACCGTGCCTGGCTCCATGCCCGGCATTAACAACAGTTTAGATTTTGATTGAGGGAGTGATTTTATTTATTAACAGTACGATTTTATGTTAGAATTCTCTGAGTCTTTCTTGGATTGCTTTATGTTCCCTGAAAAGAAAGGCATTGACAGTTCTTGGCCATTTTGGGGTTTTATTCTGAGTTGGATGAGGTTGGTCAGCTCAGGAATTCCCGAGTAAGGGGGAGAATTCTGTAGTGGAATCGACCACGTACATAGAAATATGCTGCACCCACAATGGTGGAATGTGCAAGTATCTTCCAGTTTGGCCTTAAACTCACAGGACTGGCTCCTTAAAACAGCCTAGCTTCATGTGCAAGCACTCTGCTCACACCTAGGTTGCTTCTGGGTGTCTCTTTTCTTCAGGTTCATACCTGGTTTCTGCTTCCCTGAGATTAATTTTATCATAAAGCCCTCTCAACTGACCTGGCCGTCTAAAGTTTCCCAGAAAACATAATAGGACAGCTTTGAGGGGAGGGTATTTAAAAATTTTTTTTTAAAGTTTTTAAGAGCCTAAGTCTTGCTATGTTGCCCAGGGTTGTCTTGAACCCGCAGACTCAAGTGATCCTTAGCCTCAGCCTCCCAGGGATTACTGGTGCTTGCCACCATACCCATCTTGAGGGGAGGGTATTTTTAACCCAATTTTACAGAGAGGAACCCTGGGACTCAGAGGAAAATTAAATAATTCAAGGTCACAGAGACCCTAGCAATTGAAACCATAATTGCAAAGGCTGACTCCAAAGTTTATGCACTTTTCTTATAAGGACTTCTGAACTAGACCTTAACTATTTTCCATTTATTTTTCCCCTTGCATTCCTTAGGAATGGATTGAAATGGGATTGAAAGGAAAAAAGACAAACTGAACTTGGAACATCCAGTAGATGGAGAACCCCCTGGTTTCACAGCCCTATCATTTTCTTTTTTACCAACAGCCTCCTCCACCTCTGCTGTCCAACACGGAGTAGAAAGAGGGATTCTGCACACAGGAGAAGAGCTATATGTGGCTTTGGGCAATTTACATAATAAAAGCAGATTCTCCCCACTGGCATTTTCTTGTCTGCTGGTGGCTGTGATAGAGTGGACCACCCTGGGGACAGCCTCACTTAAGGGCCTCCTGAGGGTCATCAGATCCACAAAAGGTCTTGGGATCAAATGTGTAGTTAAATTGATGAGATCAATTCATTAGGATAAAGACTTCCTCTGCTTCCATGGCAGGGGAGGGCTGGCTGCTCTCTTCACAAGTTAATGTGTGGGTAAAAGATCTCATATCAGGAAGTGATTTGTGTGCTCTTTCTCAGAGCTTTCATTATTTGAAGGGAGGGAAAGACTTCTTGCACCTACATCAAAATATTCAACTTTGAAAGATGAGTTGTTTTTTGTGTTTGTTTTTTGAGGCCTGTTTTCTACCTGCAGGTTCTTTTAGAAATGATTGCTCTGTTGGCTTAGATGGTGATTCAAATGACTGTTTTAAGTCCGGGAGCTGTTTTACAGATACTGTGAGTGTGTTTTACCTTCTTCAGTTCTGTCCATCTGGCGGTCAGCCTAATCTCTTCCCTCATCTTGATCCTTTAGTTCAACATTTAATTACCTATTTAGATTTTTTCAAAAACTTTTTTCTGAACTCATAAAAGGCATCCCAGTCCCCAGCTCACCAACGGGCGCTTCTTTCTAAAAGACAAATTCAAGTGCTTTGGATTATGCCCTTTGCTTCAGTTCCCAAAAGACCTTTCACATCCTTTGCGCCTGACAGTCTTGTGCTTGTAAAGTAAGGAAAATCAGCTGAAATCAAAAGATATTAAATTAAGAGAGAAAATAATGTTGCCATACTCTCAGCTAGAGACATCCTTTAGTCTGTTATTTCAGACTTATTTTGATTATAAAGGTCAGGACTCCCCCCCCCCCCACCTCCCCTTTCTGCTTTTCTTTCCAGTTCTGTAATTAGGAGTTTACTCTTCTCTTTCTAGTGCTGTAATTAGTAGTCTGGTAGACTACCTAAGAACCTAAAAGTTCTTAGCAGAAACACTCAACCTCTAAGAGTCATTCAACAAACATCATTGAACATGAGTGAGAACTTTTAGATGCTGGGGATTCACAGACAAAGAGAGTGTGGTTCCTGCATGAGTGTGATCTTTTAGCATATGAGGCCCACACACAAATGACCAGACAAATTTAGTGTGCAAAGTGCTGTAATTGAGCTGCGTACACAGCTCTGACTTTGTACTCATCCCTGGAGTAGCAGTTTCCTTGGTGTGTTGACTTGCTTGTTGCTCACTGAGGGCCAGAAATGGGCATGAATAGGAAAGAAATGAGTGAATGGCTGTCCTACCAAAGGTGTCCTACCACCTTTCTTGAAAGGTGTTCCCTAGGCTTTCATCTTCCTGCAAAACAGTTTAGTTGCTAAAGACTAATAAGAAATGGTCTTGGGATGAAGCCCCCCTGGGAAGTAATGGGTTTAGCATTCTTACTTATGAATAAAGTGCCTTATATGCTTTTGTAGGTTTCAATTAGATCTAAAGATAAAATCATGTGAAATTGCTGTTTCATAGGTGATTTCATATGGTTCAACCTAATAAAAAATGACCAATGCTATATATAGCTTGCAGGCATGCCTTTAGGGCATACAAAAAAGTGAGATCCAGGGCATGTGCTGGGCATCCTAAATATACTGCCACTGGGTTATAAGCCCTGCATGTCTCTGAAGCTTCAGAGAAGCAGACTGTGCCTGCACGAATTGCTCCTGTGATACCAAGCTTTGGAGTGGAATTCCTCCATGCGTGCCTTTCTGTAGACTGGACAGGGAATAAAACTGCTGCTCTGTGCCCATATGAAAATATTTTTATTTACCTTGGAGAATGTACAAGAACAGGGTTTCATGCATATATGAGAGAAAGCAGCAAGTGAAAAGGATGTGTACACAGTGGCATGAATGGGGTGCTATTCTTAGCTGGGGCTCTAACCTGGAGAACAGGAAACAAGATGCTTCTGAATGTGCATTCCTGCTTCCCCAGACGAGTGCCAAGTGACTTCCAGTCAGAGGGAAACTCATGACAGCTGTCAGTGTCCTCAGACCTTCCTCTTTTGGTACAAGAGTCTATATATTTTTAATCTCACAGGGTAAGGGAAGAGGGGATGGCACTCTTCTAAGGGATCTGGAGAGAAAGTAGACAAGCTAAAGAAGTGGGCTCCACACCTGTTTGTCTTGGTCCCTTAGGATCATCTTGATTTCCTCAGTAGATGAAGCAGATCTTGTTCTGAGTGGCAGACTTCTGAGGAGAAGAGGGAGGGGTACCTGATGAACTGGATTGAACTTTCAGTGGTGGAAATGTTCTGATATGTGTTCAGTCTTTCACCTTGGGGTTGAGCCTAGTTTGCCATTGCAGGTTACAGACCAGGAACAGCAACTGGCCTGATGTAGCTCACAGCCACAGTGGAGGGCCTGCCACTTTTTAGTTGGTCAGCCTTTTGGGTATCCGAGTGTTGCCTGGCTTGACTTCCTTGTCTGATGGTGTGATTAATCTGGAGGAATATTTCTAGGTGGCTTTCCCTCCAGGATTAGGGTGGTGATGGTGTTGGCTGGTGTCTGTGCTGTTTCTATCACTGTCAATGAATGTTCTTTATTGTTAACATACTCAGACTTGGGATAGCAAGGTGATGTGCTTCCAGCCCCCACCCTCTAAGTTTATTATCTAATATTGACAACAGTTGCAAGTCAGTGTTTACAAAGGGCATGTCTTTAATTAGAACCTGATAGAGATGGGACTTCGTGGAGTGCCTGAAATAGTGGCAGTATCTCCAGGCAGACTCTCTGAAAGGGCTTGGGTCATATATAAACCATCCCACTTCCTCTTTTTTCTAAATGGAAAAAAAAAAAATCTCATTTCCTTCCTTTCTTCCCCACACAGAACACCAAGTCTATTCAGCCACCTCAAAAGATATCATCCTCTTAGAAGGGCTTCGAAAGGACATCTTAAGAAGGGCTTCTTAAGATGGGTGTGTGGGAATCTCTGACTCCTATCCTCTCTCTCCTGATTTGATTAAGATTTCTGTGAAATGAGTGTGGTGAAGGTAAAGACCTACAACTGTTCACCTGGTTGAGGGCATGTTTTTGTTCTTGGTAACTGTATGTTCTGATCGTGAGAGGTTATCTGTGTCCCAGTGGTCACACTGTACCACTACTGCAAGTGAGCCTTCTTACGCTAGTCTAATGCCAGTTAACTATCTTTGTCTAAGGGGAGAGAAGCAATTGTCAGCTTCTCTGTGAAAGTGATGACCATGTCCGAGCTTTTCCTGAGACCTGACTTGGAAAAGCATGGAGGCCACTCCCAGAAGCTCCCCAGATTCACAGAGCTTCCCATCTTAGTGCTGAATTTAGTGAGCTCCACAGTCTTAAGGTAAAGTCATTGCTAAGGGTTTGTGTGTGGTAGTGTACCCAAATTTAGATTGTGTCACATTGGCTTTTTCTCTCTTACCTTTGCTGCTGGATATTTTTGTGTGGTTTTCTCCTTCAACTTCTGTCAGTGATTTGAGTGACATCAGAGATTTCAAATGAAGGCAACTTTCTTTAAGATCCATGGGCAAGAGGTTGATTTGACTGTAATAAGGCCTAGAGTTGTCATTTTGAATATGCTCTGGGAATTTTGAAGTTTGACATGAGATATATAGCAGGGAGGCTCCTCAGGGAGCTGGATTTATAAAAGAAAGTCTTTAAAGCAGTTTAAAAAACCTTGCCTTTGGATGTAGTGATGCCAAGGTGCTGGGTCAGTCTTCGGCATGTATCCAGAATAAGTGAAGTCAACTGAAGTGAAAGGGTGTTCTAGCAGGAGAAAGGATGACATGAAGTCTTACTAGATGCTGGAGGTTTTCTGTCCTTTTCTTGTAAAGAGTCTTCTGATATGGAATTTATCTGTTCTGTCAGGTTGATTGGAATTATGGTTTGATTTCTGTCCCTGAAAACCCTATGGATGATCTTGACGTCTTCAGTTCTGTTGCACATCAAGCTGATAACATCTAATAAGGCTGGAGATGTAATTTTGTGTTTGACTTTGAATGATAGGTTCCTAGAACTCTATAGTTAGAAACAGGAGAGGCGGTATGGTGCATCACAAACAGAACCCCACACAACAGCCTGAGCCTCCGAGAGACATGGGTTCAGATCCTGACTGTGCCAAGTATATGCTGCCATCAGTTCAGAGTAAATTGCTTAGTCGCGTAGAAACCCAGTGTTCTCATCGTGAAATGTAAACAGAGTAATTCGGGAAGGTTGTGAGCTTAGTGTGAGAGACGGTGAAACACCTTGTTGAGGCCCAAGGGGGTAGAAGCAAGATACTGGCTTTGGTCATTTATGTTCCTAGTGATGGCTTGGCACATACACATCTGTCCTTCCATGTTTTCTCCTTTACCACTTAAGAAACAAACTGAGCATTCCTTGACTCATTGGTTCACAGTGATCAAAGTGTAATCTCTGAACTAGTAAAGATGGATCCTGGGATACAAACTGGGACTGTGTAAGTTGTACTACATTGATAAATTGTAAGACTATATTAAAAACTCACTCTGCCTAATTTTTCCTGAATAGTCTCCCATTCAGAGGGTGGCTTGTTGGCCTTGTGCTTTAAATAATCCTCAGATGGTAAACTGGATTGTAGATGAACACAATTCTGTGTCCATGTGCCTTGTACACAGGAGTGCTATTCTTAGCCCACAATCACCGGAATAGAAGCCTGTGATCCGACCTCTCCTGGAGCCATGGTGCCTGTTAGTGGATTTCTTTGGGCATCTTGGACAAAGGACTGGTCTGCTTCTGTCATTGAGTGGGCAACAACAGAAGGGATGGGCAGTCCTCAACAAGCCAGTCTCCTCTCAGTTGCCCAAGGTGTATGAGCCTGGCTTACCTGGAACATCCCACACAATGGTCCTAATTGAAGTTTAGCCTGTTTGCTCCCATCCAGGGGTTTTAAGATAATAAAGACAGATAAGATATTTATGGGTGAACTGTTTCCTGTTTGGTTTTCTCTGAATCTGCGGTAAATGGAGTCAGAGTGCCTGGTATTTAATGAGTAGAGCCTCAGAAGGGAAGGGAGGAGAGCTTACTACTTATTTTGGTTTTTCTCTGAGCTCAGGGCTGTGCCAGCAGCTGTTTGCATGCTACTTCATTTAGTTCTCTGTGCTGTTTGCCTATAATCAGGGGTCAGGACTTGCCCAGGGGTTCTTGATAATGGGCTTTATTGCTTCTGCTTGCATGCCTAACATTCAACTGTGTGGTCCTAACAGTGAAGATACTGGTGATTTAAAAACACCACTGAACATTACTAAGGCCTGCATGTAGTTCTTTATGTGAGAATGGATTTGAATCCAGGGCTTCCTACGTTATCTGCAGATACTGGTCCCAACCCTGAGTTTGTTCTGCTGTGCAGTATTTTGGTCACCCAAATCTGGAGCCTTGATGCTGGAGTGAAGGAGTCTCCAGATTGTATCTCAAAACAGCTTGACCTCTTCATTATCTAAGTAAAGACAGTGCTGTGTTTGTTGAGTGTCTTCTTCCAGGAAACCCCTGGAGCTTCCTGAGTCATTATCACAGCGTTGTAACCTGCCTGTTAAGACAGGAGGGGTTGAAATAATTTCCTCTCCTTTGCAGTAAGTGGAGACATGGACACAGATGGAAGACAGAGGCATAGATGATAAATAATTAGTTCAAGGTTATGTCAGATTATTTCCTACCAGCTCGTTTTGTTGAGGACTTGGTCTCTCAAATGTGCAAGTTTCCCTCTTAACCACTTATATGTCTTATTTTTGTCCCTTCTTTTTCTATTTTGGCAAGTAAGATGTTTTTACACATACTGCCTTATGAATTTTAGGTTTTAACTTATCCCTTCCTTCAAGATGAGCACTGACAACTGGGAAAGCTTCTGCCAGAATCTGGGGTATGATACACCTTTGTTTTTGAAATTTCTATTTCTGTGTTTCATGCACTGTATCTATGCATCACCTTCAGGTATCACCTTGACAGCGGAGCTCCTGTCACTGGGAATTGTTCCCCTTTTCAGAGCAGTGTGAGTGGGGCAAAAAAAATCTAACCATTCTGATACTGAGCTTCACAGAGGAAAGAGTGCACATTCGAGGATAGCCCACTGGCTTGTCTGCCGGGAATGGTGACGATTTGCTCGTTGCTTGTTGTAGTAATATTATTTGTAATCATATACCTCTCTAGTTGTAGTCATAACTCAGTATTCATAAAACCTGCCATTATGCATGAAATGTCCCTCCCTATATTTTAGATGTATGATAATGAGGTGTGAGTTTTGATGATTACATATGCCCTCTTGGGGAATGGCCAAATTGTTCACATTCTCAGCTCTGTTGTGAATTTTTTAGTCAGTTTCACCACTTAGTATTATGAAATAAGTTATAAGAGGGAATTTTTTACAAAAAGAGATAGATTTCCCAGATAGATAGATAGATACAGAGAGAGAGAGAGAGAGAGAGCCAGGAGAGAGAGGAGGGGGGGAGAGAGGGAGAAGGGAGAGAGGGAGAGAGAGGAGAGAGATGAATCCCCTGGGAGGGCATTCATTGTTGGTAAAGTACGTCTAGTACCAATTGTTTCTTTTGTCTCCTGATAACCTCTCAAACTGTAGTTCCACATTTTTTCATCTGATGTTTCCTATATACCTATTGTATCATGTTCTGTGTTGACCATTGTTGACAGAGATGATCAAACCCCTGAATCCTAAAATATTGCAGTGGTTGTTGAAACGTTGTGTCTTGTATCATCATTAGCTTCTACAGTGATTCCAAGATTTTCCAAGATCTTGTCCCACAGTGTCCTGTTGACTCTCCTTCAGGGTATATCCCAGACTCTGTCCCCCACTACGGCTCTCCTGCCGTTGTCTCTCACCTGGATTATCTCCTCAGCCTCCTAACTAGTTGCGTTGCCTCCTTCAATTTCAACATAGCAGCTGCGGTAATCGCTTTAAAACTGAATTCAGATCGTGTTACTTCTCTGTTCAACCCACCAGTGGTTTTCCATCCCATGCATGATTGGACTCCTATTACCTATTTGACCTTGCCTTCTACTATTCTTTCCCCTCACTCTTCAACATCAGAATCTTAGTATTTCCTTTAACATGCCAGATATATGGCACAGTTCTCTTTTAGGACCCTATTCTTCCCTCTGCCTAAAACATTCCTCCCCCAGTATTTATGTGAATCACTGTCTCACATCTCTGTTCCAAAGTCATCTTTATCCTAGGTCCTTCCTTGCCATTCTTTCTAAAGTATATCTATTTTAGGTAGATTCTCTCTCTCTCTCTCTCTCTCATATATATATATATATATATGTATGTATATATGTATGTATGCATGCATGCATATGTGTGTGTATCTCAAATACCTATTTAGACTAAATATAAAAGTATGTCCTATTAAATCTCCTCCTTACTAGAATATTAAGTTCAAGAGGGGAGGATTCTGTCTGCTTTTTCACTGCTATCAGTAAACTCAGTTCCTGGAAGGTATTCATTAAGTGTTTTCTGGTTAAATGAATGAATACACCTGTTACTGAATCACTCAATGAATGTCCTCTGCACATCTGTATGATGGTTAGTTTGGGGATGGCACTATCAGAATGACTCGCTGTGTAGAACAGAGGTTATTTTAGCATAGTCCCAACTGGCTCTTGTTAGCTCAAATCAGTTTTACCTAATTAGTATGACTTTTTAGTCATTGGGTCAGAAGATAGTAGGATTGGGAGGGGTCTGGGGAACCATTAATTCTTTCTCTCTCACTTATGTGAGAATAAAAAGAGTCAGGAGAAAACAGTTGAGTTATACAAATCATCAATCTGGCTAGGGATCAATATGCAAGGGGGTCTCTGTTATCTGATTCCAGAGTTCACTGTATCTAATCTTTCAGATATGAGAGTTTATAGCTTTCAGATTTGATAATTTCCCTCTAGACACCAAACAGATGCTTTCATCAAGACATTCTGGGTTAGCATGGATGAACACTGTTCCTGTAATATGTGGCAAATCCCAAAAGTTGACCAATGTGAGTGGGGACTACCCGGATGTGCCAGGAGCACCACAGGCTCTTGCTCTTCCTTTGGCAGGAGATGTGTAGGGCAGAGAGGAAACCAAAGTCAAGACCCTATGCTGTCCCATTGTTTCATCACATGGCACCATCAGAATGTGTCTCCCGTTTAAATTCAGAGTGTTTGATGAGTGGCCAGAGCAGCTGCAAGCCCTCTAGCCAGAGGGCTAGAGACAAACTGTCTATTTTCTTGGTGGACTTCCTCATTTTGGGCATCTGTCTCGCCTGTCTACGGTGGCTGTCGGGTCTGCAAAGCCTTCTCTTTGGGACTGTCCAGTACCCCTTGCAGCATGTGTCCTAACACTGGCCTCCCTCCATCCTCTTTTTATGTGTGTGTGGTCTTTGTTAAGCAGAGTGATGTGAGAGAGGACTCTTAAAGAGAGAAGAACTAAAGTATTTGCTGGAATATGTTTGTGAACTGACTGAGCTGTCCCTGGAGTAGCAGAAAAAAAGAGTTAAATGTATTCGTTTCTTACCATCTGTTTTATGATACAAGGTGCCTGAGTTTGAGTTTAGAAGATACTTTGATCATACATGAAAATGTGTGGTATTTAATTCTACTCCCTGTGGCTTCTTTGACAGTACCAATCATGCACAAAGCCCACATTTTGCTCTATTTAATTTTACACAAATGAAGGCTCTAGACTGTTTTAATTTGCTTCAACATACTTCCAGCTTATGTTGAAGAGGATGCTAACTGCCAGATAGCCGTTTTTGGTCCCAGGAAGGTTCAGAATCCTTAGCACAGTGGTCACAGTTTGAGAGAGCTTCATTTTGATTTGGTCACAAAATTTATTTTAGCTTACTTTCCTTATATAAAGTGAAAAAAATAATAAAGGCCAGAATAACTTAGGACTTTGCCCAAAAACATTAAGATCTAGAATTAGGAGGTAGAAGTTACTCTGAACATTATTTCTTTTAAGCCTGGACCAGTGAAGTTACTAAGCACCACTGAATTTTTCTCTTGACACCTTCAGATGCTATATACAGTTGGCCTTTTAGCCCTTTGAGACCTGGGTGCTTTTTAAAACCAGGTCACATTTACTGGGATAGCCTTTGATCTGGATAATGCAGGCACCTGAGCTGATAGGAAGAGCTCGCCAGCGTGGCTATACATTTTCTTGCCAGAGAGCTGTCGACACACTCAGAGGGGCCCTTCAACGGGTGGTCTGAGCTGTGCTGGCTTTGACTCAGGTACTGCCAGCCCACACAGAATGTACAGAGGCAGCTCTCCTATCTATGGGGTGAAAAGCCAGGAAATAAAATTCACTAATTTTCTATGTTAACAAGTGTACATTGAGATTTCAGCCTATTTTGATTTTCTTTGCTCAAAAGCAGTTTTAAATTGGCTGTTCATTCGGACTAAGGAAGAAGACCATTATACAGCTTTGGAAAGAAATATAAGCTCACTTACACTTCTTCCAGCTTTCCCTCTTTGTGCTATCTTGGGGGTATATTAATTTATTTTTCTTTTTTCTCTTTTAACTTTTCCCCCTTTTTGTTTGGCAGACAGCCTTGGAAAGCAGGTGAAGAACTGTCTTTAGAACTCAGGAAGGGTATGGATGATGACAGTTGCAGCTAATGGTAACCAGACCAGGGATTTGGGATCGGCCTGCACTGGAATCAGTCAAATAAGCAAAACACTATCAGTGGCACAAATTTGAGTGGCCATAAAGTGTTAAACATTTCTGGAGAGATATTCTGACATCATCTCCAGAGATTTTGGGGAAGGCGCACAGCCTAAAGATCCATTCCTTTTTGCCCCTGTAAAGATTAAAGAGTGATGCCCTAAGTGGTTTTCTGGCCAGCAAGCCTGCTCATTTATCTTTGAGGAGATGGAAAGAGACAACCTGCCTGTGGAGTGCCATGGACTCTAGAGGCACAAGGATTCTTCATTTAAAAATGCTGAAGCTAAGAGACTGGATCTTAGGGGAGCCCAAGGGATCCGCTTTTCCTCCACTCATCACCCCTGCAAAACTTTTCCTGGCAGCCGATGTTGCTGTTTAGATGGGCTGTTCTCTGCTGTTTAAGTTGTTTGGCAGTGGTGGTCAGGATGCAGGCTTTCTGAACGCTTTCCCAGCTGGTCACTGGAGCGGAGGTTAGGGAGGGAGAATGTTCTGAGCTACTGGAGCTGTCCTCCTGTCGGGATACTCACAGCCTGCTGCCTCAGCCAGGGCTGTGGTTGGCTCTTGAGACATGGACAGAGGTGAATGGGGGCGATCCTGTTGCTTCTGGCGTGGCAGTTCACATTAGCTATGATCCTGTGCTCGTCTCTCTCCTCCCCTTGTCCTCTTCCTAGAGCCTTTAATTTCCACAGCTACTCTTGGTTGAAATTATGTAAGGCCTCAATTTTCAAGGCCCCACTCCTTTTAAGCAGTCCCTGGGCCAGTTATAACTGATAAGTAAGTTCTGCGATTTTACTTACCCATGCTGGGATTCCAGAGACAGCACTGGATGCCATGGTGCCGCTGTAGCTTAGCACTTCCTCTGTTCCTTAGACCTCTGTTCCTCCAGCTGACTCAGCCCATCAGGGCTTGCCTGAACCCTAAGTTGCATTACTTCAGTTCCATGTTGCTCTTTTTTTTTTTTTTTTTTTGTAGTATGTATAGAAGTAGGTGTTCAAATACCTATATAATGAACCTTCATGGGCCCAACACCCAGAGAAAGCAGTTATTGAGAAAGCAGTTATTGCCATTTGCCATATTTATTTCATCTTTCCCCAACTCTCTAAACATTTACTTTTATACAGGAAAGATTGAATAAATATTTAATTCCTTATCCCACCCACATTTTAAAGTCACTTTTCAGAATAATGAGTTAGTGACCTAGTAACCTTTGATATGGTGACTAACAGGTTTTTTCCCCTTCTGAATAGCGTTAGAAAGTCATAGATTTAATATGTATTTAATATGTTCCAATCTGCTGCATTTGTTATTAACTGTCTTTGATGCTCACATGGATCCATCCTAGGTCATTAAACGCCCCTTCAGGTTGGTGTCCATGTTCTTTAACCCGACCCCATTGGTCATTGATAGTTTTCTTGCTTTCTAGCACCACGGATATCTAAGCTCTATATCATGCATCATATGTGGACTGACCCTTTCTCTCGGGGACCTTGATTCCTTTCATCAGAGAACCTAGACTTGGCCATAGGACTTAAATTAATTTTCTGACCCTTTTTCCAATGATGCAGCCAATTCTCCTGTTCCTAGTCAGTGTGGGACTCTTGTTGGGAATCACCAGACCAACAGTCAACTACTCTGGATTCCTGCCTTCCTCTTGTAAAGATTCATTTCTGAGAAATTTGTGCTCTATCTCTGAATTTTGCTAGCCCTCTCTATACTTTTGACTGCCTGTGTTTACAGGGGCCAGCTTCCTAGGCTAGACTAGTTAACCTCTCCCATATCTAATACCTCAGTGAACAGTGTTCTACTTGACGTCAACTTAACTTCTGCCCCTTTGTTCCTATGTTCCACTAGTTCCTAGCATTCTATATAGCCAGTGCTCTCCCTCTGCTCTTCAAAATTTTATCTGATTGTGGTCTTGATTTGCATTTCCCTTGTTTCTAGCGAGTTGAGCAATTTTTCATGTGCCTATGAACAGCCATTTGTATTTCCGCTTTGGAGAAGTGTCATTTTAGTTCTTCTCCCCATTGATTGGGCTTCTTGTTTTGCTTTTGTTTAGTTGTTTGGGATTCCTTGTGGATCTTCATTATTAAACCCTTATCACTCTTAGAAGAAATCATATTAGCAGAAACAAGTCAAAAAGAAAAAGACAGAAACCAAATGGTTTCACTAATATATGGGATATAGTGAAAAAATAAACAAAAGCCATGAGGAAAAGTCAAAACAAGCTAAGCACAAAACTGAAGCACACAACTTTGGGCAGGAGAGAAAGGGGGGAATTGTGGGGAGGGTGGGGCGGTAAATCCCTGGGATTACAATGATGTAAAATTTATATATAAATAAATTAGAAAAAAAATTTATCTGGTCTCTAAAGGTTTGCTGCTACTTCCTGTGTTCTGAAGCACCAGTTCAGGGTTCCTCTTTCAGTCTGAGACCCTCCAACTCTGTCCTGTCAAGCAGTCTTAGCTGCTTAGTTAATAGCTTGCTTATTGTGCACATATATACCTGGCTGACTGACTCTATTTTTTTCTTTCCTTTTGAAACCCATAGTTTATACCATCTTCAGAATGACAGCTTGTTGATTTCCTGCTAGGAAGTTGGATGCTCAGGCTCGTATCATTGGCACAGGGACTTAAGAATAGATAATGGGCTATGTTTTATTAGTAGAACAAAATGGGGAGATAGCCTTATAAAGAGACTTGGCAGCAGGGAACATCTGAATGGGTGATTTTTGGTTTCCAGGTTGGCAGATCCATGATAGGAATTTTGAATGTTCCCAAGTTTGACAGATTGCTGGTACTTTCTTTAGAGGCAAATCAGTTTGTCGTCCTCAAGATTGATTGTGTATCTGTCTTGAATGCAGTCTTGTGGGTCACTAGAGGTACTGTGTATACAGTTTAATCACTTAACTATTTTAATTATTACTGCAGGGAAATAATAAGTATGTGAGAGAAGCAGATATTAGGGCTAAAAAACCCAGGTACCTACCTCTCCTGTCCCCTGCTTAGATTCTGCAGCTAGATTTAAGGATGAGCATTGAGAGACTAGGTGTAAAATGAAGTAATCCCAGACTTGCTTCTTGCTTGCTCCAGTCCTCCAGTGAACTTCACTTCAGGTAACTCAGAGTAGCATGTAGAGTGGTCATTCAGGACTATACAAACTTGCACTTTACTATTTCAGAAGAGAGACCTGGTAATTTATAGCCTTTCATTTCTGGAGTCTGGAGATGGCTCAGCATAAGCTGTGCTGAAGCATTCTGTTGCATTGGAAGGGAGCCTTGACTGGCTGTGCTTAAGACCCGGAACTTTTAGAGGTGAAGTGAGGAGGCCATGTGATGGGAACAAAATAACTCTGGAACTCAATCCTCCACCTGAGAAGGAGAGTAATAACATTTTGGCTTGGCTTCTTTTCATTTCCCTTTAATTTTGAGTAATAAATCCCCTCCCCACCTCCAGCAAAATGATTTAGGAGTCTGTATTCCCTACAAACACTCTGTTCTCACACCCATCAGATTAAATTAGGTGAAAATTTCTTGATTTAATGAATGTTGAAGGATTTCAAAGGACTAGTAGAAGTTTTTCTAGAAGTTGCAATTTCTATTCTATTGGCAAGGCAACTCTGTAGAAATTCCCCGAATGTCTTGGGTTATCTACACAGCATTACAACCAACATTAGGTTTCCTTTACTAATATATGACAGAGAGATAGAGACTTTTGGAATCCATGGAGAATCTTTAAGTTGAATTTTAACTCAAGTGTTATATCTCTTTTCCTAACCCCTTTACCAGAAACAACCTAGATAGGTTTGTTCTTTTTCTCTTGCCACCTCTTCCTACCATTCTCTTAGAAAGTGGCTACCTGCCAGATGGAATCTGTGGGTGACAAAATCCAAAACCAGTATCAGAGTTATGAGTATAACCCTGCCCCAGATTGCTGCCAAAGAAAGAAAAGGAAGAATCTTGCACAAAAATTTGCTTCATTGGCTTTAAATTTGGTGTTTATCGAACCATCACATTCAGAGTCAGCATTGTGTTAGTTGCTGTACTCCCATGTGTGGGGGTTGATTTCATTTTACACTGACAGAACACCTACAACACACTATGCTGAAGATCTGAAATAAAATGCTGAACAAAACATGCTTCTTGCCTAGATCTCACAGTCCAAGTGGAAAGCATCTGGATATGTCATTGGAGCTGTTCTAGTGTATGACTTACATATGCACCCTGAAGCAGTGAGGAGCCATGGAATTATTTTAAGCAGATAAGCAAGGTGATGCAATATATATTTTAGAAAGGTCATTCAAACAATAGGATACCAGTAGTTTAGAAACACTGAGATTGGAAGCGATGAGAGTTTAGAATAGCTGTTTATAGAGTCCCTGTTTAATGCCAGATACAGTTCTGGGCACTGGGAGTGTGGGGGTGAGCAAATCAGACTGTCTCTGCCCACAGGGGGCTTACATTCAAAGGTATGAGTTTGAGTAAACAGACATACATGCAGTAAGTGATAATTAACTTGAAGTAAACAAATGGAGCCATGAGAATTAGAATGAGCACTGGGGTTAGGTGTGGTGGCACTTGAGCTTCCCAGAGGCAGCTCTGGTCAGATGTGGGAAAGAGTAGTCCTGATGGGGAGAAAAGCATGGGCAAGAGCCCTGAGATGGGGAAGGCTGGCAGTGTGTTTGAGGATGCTAACAGAGGTCAGGGTGGCTGGAGTCTGCAGGGACAGAGGGTACTGTAAGGAGGATGGAGGATCTTAGGGCCACAGAAAGAAATTTGGAGTAATGCAGTGGAGTGAGAAGCTAGCACACTATGCCCCATGGGTCCTACCTGGTCTGCTGCCTGTGTTTATATGTAATGTATACTGGATCCACAGTCCTGATCATGGGTTATGTGTCTTCCATGACTGATTTTACATTAAAAGAGCAGATTGGAGTACTTGGACCAGAGAGCATATTGCTCAAGCCTTAAATACTTATTTAAGCTTTGAGGAAATACTCTGGGTGCTGTGCAGAAAACGAATAGTAGGCAACTACTATTGTGTCCAAATATTTCTGATAAGAAATAACTAGTTGTTTTAAAAAAAAAAAAAGTAGATGTTGAGCCATTGAAGACAGGAATCATACTGCTCTCATTATGCTTAAAAGCACTTGTCTATCTTCTGTGTTCAGTAAATATTGTCAAATCAGTGATGAGATAATGAATTAAGGCTGTATCATGAAAATGAAGACTTTTTTGGGAGATACTGAGGAGGTGAAAAGTCAGTGCTGATTGTTGACCGTGTGAATAGAATCTGCAGGGCAAAGTGGAAGTGGGAGTGGAGGATGTCCTTCAGGTTTCTTGGCTAGGTATGTTGGTGCACGGCAGTGCCATGTACTGAGAGGTAAAGTGGCACTTAGCATATGTTGACAGGGAGGACATAGGACACCCAGGGAGAGATGTCACAAAGATGGTTGAAAGCAGTTCTAGAGATCAGTCTGCAGCTAGACTGGTGGAGACAGGAATTTTGAAGCTATCAGCAAACTTGGACATTCTCAAGAAGAGGTGGGGCCAGGGCTCACCAGGTATTTATTTCCTATACACACTGAATCTAGCAAAGAGGCAAAGTTCAACTGAACAGTTTGCCTCCGTTAGTCTGGCCATCTCATGAACAGAGTATTTTTTCTGCTGAGATTAGTAATTCCAATGAGACTTGCCTTATACTCTTATGGACGCCAAGCTCTTTCAGTGGTGGGCACAGGCCTTTCCAGACAGACTCTTTGCTAATATTGGAATGTTGGTGGCCTTTAAACTCTGAGTGGTTCATGTCTGTCTTCACCTAGTTGAGGATATATAGGGAGGATGCTCTCCTTGGCGGTTTGTTGGATCTGGAACTATCAAATACTAGGGTTAGATAATTGACTTGATTTAATTTATTTCAGTGCTAATTCTCTTTACCCACAAACCCTCTACTGGTCCCTCTCCTTTCTTGTTTGGGGAAGAAGTTGCATGGAAATGATTTATAAAGAGACACTTGTGTTAAAAGTGGCCTTAAGATAGTTGTAATCCAAGACTTGGATATAAATCTCTCCTTTTTGTAGAAGTTTATTAAGAAAACTCAAGAAAAAAAATCACACTTGAGAAGAGAAGGAAGACCACTCTCTACCCTGTCTTCCTTTCTTCACTCCTTACTTCCGTTTTAAGCATCTTCACATCTCTGCTGTTTGTGAAGCCGGCGTTCACCCAGTCTGTTAAAATTTTATAAGTCCAGATGTTATATCAATTTCTCCTCCCCTAAGAACACCAGCAGTACTGTGGTCTTGCTACTTTTCCACCTAAATTATTACCGTTTAGTGACTTTTAGCAGGCCAACATAGGAAGTCTGGAATTTGATCACTTGGTTCCAAAAGCCAAGCAACCAAACCCCATCACCAAATGAAGTAGGTAAATTGAAAACATGAAAAAATAATTTTGGAAAGTATATGTTGAGCAGTTCCATTCCACTTCTAGTTCGTCACATTGACCCCTGACCCTTATTTATGCCACTCTTAATAGTTTCTTGTATAGATCTCTAGTGTTTCCTTATCTAAGTGCAAGCAAATATAAGCCATATTCTTACTTTCTCCCATCTCTTTTTTATAAAAGGTAGTACATTATATAAGCTATTCTGTAACTTGCTTTTTGTCCTTAATTTATGTCCAGGGATCTTCCCATGTTGGTATAGAAAAAATTTCCTTGTTCTGTTATCAGAACTGCATAGTATTCCTTTGTGTGCATGGTTCCCTTCTAGTTTATTGAACCAGACCCTTACAATGGATACTTAAGTGGTGTCCAGTATATGCTATTACATACAATTCTTCATTGAATAAAGGCACTTTTTTAAAGGCATTGAAATACTATGTAACTGGGGTCATTATTCTTCCTTTTTTTAATGCTGGTTGGTTTTATTGGTTGATAAATTCCCAATTACTGGCATTCATGACTGAAACACAGGTGATGGGACTGACTTCCTTTCATAATTCAAGAATCATTAGTATGGCTGCCCCATGGAAGCATATTGCTCTATCTCAGGTTTATTTTAATAATAAAACCTTTGGAAATTTTAATAATGAAACCTACTTAAGGCCCTTTGCTCAATAAGTCTGAATCACTGATCATGCAATTACTGCTGTGGCAGCTGTAGAGCAATTTAACAGAATAATAGTGAATAAGATAAATTACACTTCAGATTCTTAATGGATTGATGCTTTGAAGTATTCAAAGACGATGGTGGTGGGGGAGGAATGTCTTTCAAATTTTAGCAACTAGTTTCATAAAATAGGGAAATGGGCCATGTAGCCATTACTATTTAGAATGAGTCATTCCGTGCCAACCTCTAGGGCTCTGTGGTGGGTAGATCGTCCTGTTTATTATAGACAACAAATTGGGTTAATTCTCTTGTTTGTGTTCCTCTGTGGAGTGGGTGGGAATTCTAGGTGACTCGCTAATTGTCTCATTTAGAATACTCCCCTTTCTGTTAAAGAATCAGTGTCTTTGCTGCGAAAATGGGGAGGCAGACCAGATTTACAAATAGCTCCTGGTCAGGGCAGTAACAGTTTTTGCCAGGTGAGTAGTTAAAAAAAGGCAGACTAGAAAAATAACGTGGGATGCCAAGTGTTTCACTCCTATTTACAAGACTAACATAGTCTTCCTGTGTGTTGGGTATGGGGGAGGGATAGGTCAGTTATGAAGTAAGTACAGTGCTTTCTTTGTGTATCTGTCCATTCCTGTTTGGGGGCAACAGTGAGGATGTGGGTCACATGGGGGGAGGTACTTTCAAGTGGAGTTTAAGGAAGCTAATCCAGGAGATGTGGCCATAGTTTCCCCAACAAACAGACATTCCTTGGCACCTGCTTACATTGTGGATCCTTTACTTTCTATGAGGTATTGATCTTGTACATTTACTTCCCATACAAAACACTTAATATCCATTAGCTTCTTCATCTTCACCAAAGCCCTGGGAGCAAGGGAGACAAAGAGCAGAAGAAGGAGTTTTGTCTTTCTTAATGTTTAATCAGCATTAACACTCCTTAAAATGCCCTTGGATTTGGAGTAGCTGCGTTTTATTGTTAAAGCAAATCATCTTGAAAGTTAGAAACTCCTTTTTGAAAAAGGAATTGGGACTTTTCAAGGCTTTTCAAGGGACTGTCAAAGGCTGAAAGAAGCCAGGTGAAAGCATGCTCTTCTGAGTTTGGGAAAAGGTTTGTGCCAAGGGAAGACGCTTCCAAAACACCGAGAATGTTTTGCATTCAAATTCTGCACCGAGAATTCTGCATTCAAATGTTACTTCTACCCCTTGATTAAGCTTATATAATCTCAGATTTATAATTATTTTAATATTTAAAATAAGGAAAATTATTTTAATATTTAAAATAAGGAAAATTTAAAATAGCTACCCTACAGAGTTTATGATTAGCTGAGATTATGGCTACAAAATAGGCTCCAATATAGATGGCAGCTGCTACTATTATTAACAGAATTCTGAAGGAGTTCATTTTTACATTTGGAGAGAAGGAAGGTGCTTTCTCTTGCATGAGGATACTGGCACTTCTGGCAGTAAATTAAGAATGGGAAACATATTGACAGTATTGGAGGAAGGTGTTGTTACCATGGCAACTTGGGAATTCATTTAAAGAGAGAGTGACTGGAGGTTATCTCACTGTAAGAGAGTGACTGATGGAGACTTAAAAAAATAAGCCTATCTTGCAGACATGAAATCTTGTCATATATGAGCAGGAAGAACGAAGAGAAATGCTCTAGAGAAAGTTGTGTGTATGGGTTAAGCTGTGGACCCTCTGCTGAGGCACAGGTATGCCATGGTGATTCTATCCCTGCTTCCAGTTTATTGCTTTCTTCATAGTATGTTAATTGGGTAAAATAAAAAGTATGAATGGGACTTCAGTGAGTTATTTGTTTTTTTTGTCATCTGAAAACCTGATATCAAACTGCCATACATTTTCCTAGAGTTGATTATCAGTCCCCAAGAAGGTTTAGTTACAAAGAGAATGAGTAGCAAGTGTACCTTTATCATTTCGTTTCTTCCTAAGGTAATGACATAGTAAATGCAGGGATTTCCCCCTGTTTGGATAATAAAGTCATATTTTCTTTCTATAAACAGAATTTCCTTACAACAACTTGATTCTAGATATGCTATTTAATTCTCCATAAACTTCCAGTGGTCACCCACATCCACTTTTCTCTTTTCCTCTGAAGTTAGCTTTAGCCATCTGAGGGGCTTAGGCTAACAAAACATGGCCCCATGCAGCACTTCTAGGAAGAAGGAATTGCTTGGATGAGACAATGCAGTGCTCTCTTTTTGTGCTGTGGAGATGTGAAATTTGGTAGGTAGAGTTTCTGTCAGTTTGGGTCCTCAAACTATAGTAGTGGACAAAATCTACTGTCACAGATTAATCAAGAAATTAACTTTTGTCATCTCAAACTATGAGTTTGTTACTGCAGCAGAATTCATTCGATTCTCATTGCTTCAATAGACACAACACATACTAATGAATATTTACTGCATGCAGGGCACTGCTGTGTTTCAGTATGACAGTGAACAAGATAGACAAAACTCTCATCTCATGGATCTTACATTCTATCATTCTATTAGGTAGACAGATAATAGGTAAACAAATGGATAATTACAAATTGAGACAAGTGTTATGGAAAAAAATGAGGTATGTGATAGACATCTCCAGAGAGCAGAGAGGTCATAGAAAGGAAATGTGAATCCCCAGGACACCCTTGTTAAAGTTCTTTAATAGTTCTTGAGAAGAAATGTCTCAACTGTTTCCAGAGTACTTTCATTTGCCTTGGAAAAGATAGAATGAATGAATAGAGTAGAATAGAATGAATGTGTTATATTTCTGATAGCATTATGAGAAAATTAATTAGCTAGTATATTCCAAAATGTAATGATAACTGAGAATGATGTTAGTTCACTTTTCACCTTTGAAAGCTCATTAGTATATGCCAGGCTTACTCTGAGGTGAGAGCTGAGTCTCTTTTATCCTGTTACATGGACCTACCCACCTGCCAGTCAGACTATTCTGACATTTGGCTGCTTGGTTGACTCCAGTCCAGTTTTTGTTGTTGTTGTTGTTGTTGTTGTTTTGTTGTTTTTGTTTTTTTTGAGACTAGGTCTTGCTATTTTTGCCCATGGATCTGCAGGCTCAAATTGCCCGGGGTAACTCAGACTCAAGCAGTCCCCAGCCTCAGCTTCCCAGGTAGCTTACAGGCATGTGCCACCACGCCCAGATATTATTTTTGGGACTAGGTCTCACTATGTTGCCCGAGTAGGACTCAAAACGCAATCCCTAACCCCAGCCCCTTCATAGGCTGAAACTTAAAGGCATGAGCCACCATGCCCAGTCAGTTTAGTAGTGTTAACCTGACTGAGAAGTAATGGGAATGGATACATGATCCTTTCATCTTACTTAATATAATTCAGGAAGAAAAATAGGATGATGAATGAAATTAAAAGCTCCCTAAATGTCCCCAGTGAAAAGTTTGAGACTGGTTAAATTTTTTCTGAAAGAAGCATAGGGGTGGAGCTCAGGTCTGGTTGTTGAAGAGCACTGGTTCCTTTGCCAGCTTAGGGTGATTTAGTGTGTGTGACTAGAAGCCTGTTAAGTCTCTTAGGGTTGGACAGCACCTATTCAACTTTGATGGTGAGAAGTGAGAAAAGTGGTGCTCAGGGGTTGTAATGGAAGGAGAGCTTTTTCTGCTCTTCTTTTTTCGATTTTCTTTAGGGGCCAGTGAGAACTTTGGAAATGAAGGGAGGTCTGGAGAAAAGGCATTGATGACAGTTGAAAGGCGAACCAGTTCACTGAAAGATTTTGGGCATTAGGACATTATGGACTATTCAGTCTATGGGCAAATTCTGAAAAATGCTTCTACAATCAGCATGAAAGGGAATTTGATGGATTGAGCTTAATAATGTTTGTCCTTTATCAGTCAAACTGGTCTTATGATTATCCTGAGAGATAGATTGGAAATCAGTAAGCTGAAGCCCAGATTTTTTTTTCCTGTCTTGAATATTTTAGTCATCTCATTTTGGTACACGCTCCAAAAATCCCATCTGGGTAAAACTTCACTAAAGTAAGAAAAGTGAATAAAAGTAAAAGCTACTCAGCATTGTAGATACACATATTCTTGTAAATGTATGGGTATGTTGATATAGTATAAATTTCCATGCCAGGACATAAGCCAAACAATTAAATGATGTATATAGCAAAGTTCCTTGTTAGCCCCATTTAGAAACCCTAAAATGAGTTGCAAGACTGAAAGTATTGAAGCTGAAGGCCAAAAACAACGATCATGTTACCTAGGGGCTCATGAATAATTCAGCCGAGTTTAATGCTTTTTCCATGGTGAAAATAAAGCTGAAATATTTGGCATAATGTAGGCAAATTATACCTCCTGTTTAGGGTGGGGGGGGAGGGCACCGGTCTTCAGGAATGTGAAGAGGGTGGGGAAAAAGAAGGAATCTTTTCATATTTCTTTTAACCAAATATATGGCATCTCTCAACATTCCACCTCTAAAGAAGTAAATAAAACAAAAATTCAAGTTGTAAGTTTAAGGTGTTTCTTTTATTAATAGCTGAAGATTTGGTTTGGGCTTAAGAAGCACTCAGAAAATTATTCCTAAAGAAGGGGTAGTCAGAGAAATACCAAAAGAGAAGGAATGTTTGATATTCCTGGTGATATGCAAGCTAAGGAATGTTGGTGTTTTTCAGGAAAATAATAAAATAATAATCCTTGGGCATGAAGAAAAAAAGCTTGCAGATATTCTGGAAAGTTGTGTGCAAATTGAATTCACTGTAAATATAATCCGAATTTAAAGACATTAGGAAAACATAATTAAGACTTGCCAGAAGATTAGAATTACTTTCACTAAAGTGAGTGTGTTTCCTTTTCTAACTTAATTTTCAGATGTAAATTTAAGTATATTGTTTTAACTTAAATTAAGACCTTTGCTAATCTGGTGAATAAAGCTGTGGGCATTCTATATCTTTAATTTCTAATTCTTATTTCTTAGTAGGTAAATTCTGTTTCATTCTACTTTTCTCCTAAAAATAATAGAAGATATTTGAGTTCATGAACTCTAAACATGTTCAAACTGGAAGGAACCTAAAGAATTAAAGTGCAAGTCAAGACCTATATACGCTACGTGGCTGTTCCAGAGTCACCTATAACAAAAGAGGTTATGATTACAATATGTCAACAACAAAAAAACTAAAGCAAAAAAATTCTTTTTAAAAAGATATGGAAAGGGGAACAGATTGGCTGCCATGGTTCATTTCTTTCATCCTCCATATTTCAAGCTTTTTATTGCTTGAAATATATGCTGTCTGGAAGCTCCCTTGTCATATTGTGATAGAAAGTGCTGTGCTAACTCACTAAAGAATCATAGATGGAGTCCTGAATCTCTGATGACATCATCATGATGTTTTACCAGCTATGCTTCCCCAGCCTCTGGGCTTCCTAATTGCGGTTCTTTGAAATATCATGAAAAAGCTAATCCCACATCAAACACCAACAAATAGGGGAAAAAATTTAAAGTCTGTTTGAAATTATTAGAGAACTAACAAAATAGTAAGACAGTATGCAACAAGACATTATGGGGCCAAGAACTGAAGTTAAGAAACTCAATGGCACTGGAACAACTTTTAACCCATTAGGGGCATCTGCTAATTGTGAAAGAGGTGGCTAGAGCTTTCAGACACTCATAGGAGTAGGGGTACAAATTGAATTTATGACCTGCCAAGGAGAGTGCACTGCAATAAATATTCTGATGTTTGTTTTGACTCTCATTTTGGTTTGTTGTACTCTGAAGGACTGAACTTTATAAGCATGAAGTAGAAATTGATTAGCCCTTCTGGGATTGAGGCCCAGCTTCTTGCTTTAGTCTTTTTGTGATTGGACTAAGAATCCTGATTGGATGACTAATTTCTTTATCCATAACTCAGTAGTAAAGAAAAATCTTGTCTGGAGAAAAATACTGTCATCCTGCATTGTTATATCTATTCATATAAACTCTCAGTAAATAAAAGCAAAAATATGATATGTGAGCTGTGTTGCAATATAATCTGAAATGGAAAGAAATAACTAACAATAGAAATAAGCCCATGGGGGATCCAGATAATGAAACTCTTAGATTAAAAAATAGCTTTGCAAAATATAGCTAAGAATAAGGGGAAAAAAGCAGAATAAATAATTTTGACACAGATCTGGAAACTAAAAACTACACAGAAATGATGATTATAAAATTAAGAAACATAATAAATGAAAGTAGGAATTTATTGTATGAATCACATGCAGTTGAAAAGAGAATTAATGTACTCGTGATATATTAGAAGAAAACATTCAGAAGGAAGCACAGAGACCGAAATTTTTTTTATTTAAAAAAGGATAATAGAGATATAAAGAATCACAACACATAGCCAAGATCTAACACACCAGTTATTTGGAGATTCAGAAGGAGAACATGGAGAACCAGTATATAAGTAATATATAAAGGGAGAATGCTAAGTTGTCTTCCAACTACAAAATAATCAAGCTATAGATTCAGGAAGGTCTTTGAAGTCTGTAAAACATTAAAAGAAAAACAGACATTTTATACTAAAGCTAAGAAATAAAGACATAAAAGAGAGTTTTAAGAGCAATCAAAGAATTGAGAGACATATTGCCTCAAGATAGAATCAGGCCGGGCATGGTGGCGCATGTCTGTAGGTGGCAGCCTAGGAAGCCACAGCTGGGGTCAAGATCACAGTTTGAGTCCCAACCGGGGCACATAGCAAGACCTAGTCCCAAAAAAATAGCTGGGCATGGTGGCGTGTGCCTGTAATCCCTGCTACATGGGAAGCTGAGACCGGGGATTGCTTGAATCTCTGGTACCCCAGGCAACGTGAGCCTATGGTTCTATGGGCAAAAATAGCAAGACCTAGTCTCAAAAAAAAAAAAAAAAATCAATTAGACTCACAGATGAATTCTCAGTTAAAAAAGGAAGAGGAAGCCAGAAAAAAATGGACTGATACTTTCAAAGTGTTCATGGAATATTTAATATACTTAAATTATATATGTTCTGACAAATAGAAATAACACCAATAAAAATGAAAGGAGAAAGGGGGAAGCTGGTAGAAAATGGCGTGAAATTGTCACAGTGTTAATAAGTAGGAGTCAACGCATTCATTAAAAACTGACTAGCCAAGTAGCAGGGGATTAAGAAAAGAGGGGAGCTGTGGAAATCATAAAAAGTATTTATATAAATTATATTTATATAAATACAATTACTAGACCAAAAATAATGCTCCACTAATAAAGAAAGACTACAGAATGAATGTAGCATAATAGGAATAGTGAAAATAAAGAATAAAAAATATTGCCAGTTTGAGATAGAATATGTCAAGATATAAAATAGAATATGTCAAGATATAAAATATAAATGAGCTGACACTTGCCTATTCAATAAAAGGAAAATATTTTCAGATTGGTTGTCAAGTGAAAAGCAACTTTGCTATATATAAGGGACATACCTAAAACAAAGGAATTCAACAAGGCTAAAATGAGCAGGGTGACTAAAGAACATATACAAGTATGTTTTTAGTATTTATAATTTGGTTATTTATAATACCAAACAACTAACAAAGCATCCTGGAGAAGTAGAATAAGTAAAAATAATTTGTGGTGTACTACTGTATATATGAAATAGAAGTACATAGAACAGCTGGGGTCCATGGTGTATGATTCCATTTACAACTTTCTCAGCTTTATTGAGAGGTAAGTAGCATGTAAAATCATTCACTTTGTGAACATTATTTAATCTAGAAACAGGAGTTGTTTTTTTTTTCCTCTGTATAATTACATTTTTGTTAAAGTTTTAATTTAAAAGTATAAACTATTTACAAGCAAAACACAGTGTAAGATGAAGTTCTTTGCAATAGTTGAGTTATAGTCATGGAATAGAGTGATTTTTAGTTCTAATTTTTGTGAACACTCTATCCAGGCTCTTGAAAGCTGTTTCCTTTTTCCTTATGATACCTCAAGGTTGCTCCCTAGGTTTGTTTTTACCATTTCCACATTAAAAATAGTGTAGAAAAACAGGATAGAGAATTCAGAAGTAGCTCTGAATGCACACAGGAACTTAGTATAGCATAAACCATGGCATTTCAAATTGGTGGAACAGGGGAGAGGAATGGATTTTTCAGCAATAATTTTTGAGATAACTAGATAGTTGTTTAGAAAAATTTAAATTGGATCTCTATTTTCCTTTATGTGAAAATAATTTTTAGATGACTTAAAATATACATGTGAAAATACCTTTTAAAAAATACCAACATAAACATTTTTAAAAACATGAAGCACATGCATGGCAGAAAATTCCAAAGCAAAAGATCATTGAAAATGGTTTGAAAATGTCATTTAGTCAAAATATTTGTAGCATCTGGCAAAGGGCTATTTTCTTTTTATAATGAAGAGCTCACACAGTCAACAAAAAGTAAAAAATGATCAATAATTCAAAAGAAAAAGGAAGGCAAAGAGTATAAACTGTTGTTTCAAAGAAACAGCTGAAAAACCTAAGAGATTTATTGCAATGTACAAATGTGGGAAAAGATGCCCCATCTAAATCATGATAGAGAAGCACAAATGAAATTACAACTACATTATGTAATCATTTTTCACATAGATAAAATCCTTTGCTAACACAGCAGGCAGTATTCTACGTAGTTGGAAGGGCAGAATTTGCAAAAGAGTTTTAAATCCACATGCTCTTTGACTCAGCTGTCCCCTACCGAGACCTTATTCTATAGATATAATTGTGTCTGGATTCGGAACGGCACTGTTTATGGTGGCCAAAAATTAGAAACAGTGGCAGGGACCATTAGAGGGGGCTGACTGAATAGAGGAAAGCAGAATGCTGAATAGCAGTGGCGGGAAGGGCAGTTTGGTGTATTCACATGAGAAAACTTCAGTATTGCACCGTCAAATGAAGAAAATAATCCTGTTTTTAAAAGGTGAGGGACATATACACAGATGTTTGTTCATGACACATGGAAAATTTCTGGAAGGGTATATAAGAATATCGTAACTGTTTCCTCAGAGGTATGGAATTGTGCATTAGTCTAGAATAGGAAGGGACTTCTGATTTACTCTTTGTGCTGTTGGAAAATGTCTGCCCTCCTTGAATGTTACACTCTTATAGGAAAACATAAGATACAACCAACCCAAACTACTTCTACTTCCCATCATGATTCTTATAGCGATGCTGTTGGCGTTTTGGGTGTGTTGCATCACTGGACTTTGGGCTAAATGCCAGTAGCACATCCTGAATGACCTCCACAACCAAAAATTGCCCTGTAAACTTTTGAGCTCCAGGTTGTGAGGTGGGGTGGCATGGTGGTACTGTTCAAGCAAAGATTTAGCTTCTCTTCAGGGTTTCTGCGAGCCCAGATTCTGCTGTCTTAGCAGGGCATCAGCAGGGCAGCTGAAGATCTTAGCTAGAGAAGGACCTACTTGAACTTCCTTTCTATAATTTGCTATTATAGAAAACTGGTCAGGTGAGTATTGACCTGCTTGGTGATGGGTTAAAGAATGCGGGGTGGGCACAGATCTATATTAACTGGGTAGAGGTGTTGCCTGCAGACTTCGGTAGCCATAGGCCAGAGTATAGTAAGCAGGATTGCTGTTCCTTCTCTTAAAAGCATATATGATTAGTTGTATCTTCGTTGAATCAGTTCATTTTTCTGTGGTGTGTTTTTTAAAGACTTTTTTCTAACAACAACAAAAAATTCTGCATCATTCTCTGCCAGAAGATTTCCCTGAATTGGAAGGAGCAGATGTTTCTGTTAGAAGTTGGCATGTGTCTTGACCCTTACCATGGCATGGGCTTCCTCCAAACCCAGGCCTCTGTAATGCTGAATTAACAGTTGAAGGCTTTCTCATGACACTCATAAGACCCGAGTCCACAGGAGGCCATAAGGAGGGCAGCAGGGTTTTCCAGGAGGCCTGGAAGAGGGAGAGGCCTGGAAGAGGGCCTGGAAGAAGGAGAAGAGGGTGCTGTAAGATCTCCTCACAGGAAGGGGAGCAGGAGCTACTTCTGGCCCTCCTGACCCGGGAGGCAGGGTCCTGAGACCTTGGAAACACCCTGATCCTTCAGTGCTCTGTTGTCAGCAGGGGCCTTAGAACCCCACATGCCCAGCACTCAACAGCAAGCTAGATATCTTCTCAGAACATGCCCAGAAATAGGGTGTCTGTTTTCAGTGTGTTCTTGTGCGGCGCATTAACCAGGTACTTCCTGTTATAAATTAATTTTTTTTCTTGTGTGTGCACAGTAAATCATAGGAAATTTCTTCCCTTTTCCAACCCCCTAGATTTTTTTTTTTTTTGAGACTAGGTCTTGCTATTTTTGCCTGTGGAACCGCAGGCTCTCGTTGCCCAGGGTACCACAGACTCAAGCAATCCCCAGCCTCAGCTTCCCAGGTAGCTGGGATTACAGGCGCACGCCACCACACCCAGCTATTTTTTTGGAACTAGGTCTCGCTACGGGGCCCCAGGTGGGACTCGAACCACGATCCCTGACCTGGCCGCTTCATAGGCTGAAGCTTACAGGCATGAGCCACCGTGCCCGACCCAATCCTCTAGATCTTTTGCTTAAAAATCCAAAGCAAAACTGGAGTTTCATTCTTTGTCTGTGCCTCTCACTCCCCACCTCCCTCCAGGGTTAGGGTATACCCAAAGCATCACCTTAAGTCATTCTGGCATCGCGCTCAACAAAGCATTTAAAGTTGCATGTATAATTTTTTTCCTAATTAGAAAAGTGATGCATGTTTATTATAGATAAATTGAAATGTTCAGAAAGGCAAAATAAAGCAATTTCAACACAGACTGTGTACCCTGTTCTTATAAACTATCATTTTCTCTCTATCTGTGCAGTCACAAACCCTTTCACTTCACTATTTATATCTTCGAGAATGGAGGGTTGGGGCACAGGTCATCTAGTTAGAGGTCCCTGGAAGTCTACATTAAAAGATACTGACAACTAGAACACTAAACATGCATCTCCCATATGATACTGGATCCTGGGTAGACCCTGGGATTCTATCCAGAGGACACAAAAATACCAATTTGAAAGGAAACCTGCACTCCTGTGTTTATTGTAGCACTATGTATGATAGCCAAGATATGGAAACAACCCAAATGCCACAAAACAGAAAAATGGATAAAAAAACCTGTGGTATATTTACACAATGGAATATTACTCAGCAGTCAGAGAAGATAGACTCATATCAACATGGACTGAGCTGGAAGGTATGAAGCTATCCACAATTAGAAAGAAAAAGATAAATGCCAGATTGTCTCATTTATTTGTATGATATAGATAATTCAAACAAAAGGACAAGAGAAACTCAAAACTAACAAGCTGACCACAGATTTGAGGCAGCGAAGGAGGGGAGGCAGAGAGGGGAAAACAGGGGAGGTATGTACACAAAGAAAATGACTATTCATGGGTGATGTCTTTCTGTAGGTAGTCATTGTAGGAACACTATGGGGACTCCAATGATGTAAGAAAAAAAGCTAAAATACATAAATAAATTATTATTTTTTTAATAAAAAGACACTGACAACTCCCAGGTAGCCCTGATGCCTTGCAGAATAGGAAGAGACCTGGCATTTTTGAAGGACATTTGTCCTCTCTAAAGAGACTGGTTGCTAGGTGGAAGGAGCAGAGGGGTACATAGCAGCTGTGTAGGGTTTTCTCTCTACTCTTGAGCAGGACAAATGGGTGCCTGAGAATTTATATTTTCTGTCAGAATTCAAGCTCTCCTCTGTGTCCTTGGGTTTTTAAAGTGAAAACTCTTTGTTGTAAGATATCATTAATGCTGAGTCTTAAGTTTTGTTTAAGTATTGGGGTGCAGAGTAAGAGTCCTTTGATCTGAAGCCTTTGGACTTTTGCTTTTCTCTAGTTCCTGACAGACACTTGAGGGCAGGTGAGTGGTAGAGAGCCTGCTGTGCTGTCAAGTGTAAACTAACTCACGCCCTGAAGGCCCTCTTGAGCACAGCAATGTGCAATCCAAAAGATATTACTGTTTTTTCTTTTTTTTCTTTTTCTTTTTCTTTTTGCATTGTAAAAAATATATGATTGTATAACTAACTGCTGATCCCCATGGGAATACCCCCCCCACACCACATCTCCCCTGGTCACTTTGCCTCCTTTCTTTTTGTTGTTTCTTCATGTTTAGCCCTTTAGACTTTTAACATTACTCCACTCTTGATGACCCTGAGAATTAGGGCTTCTGAGGGAACTTTTCATTTTCATAAAAACCCTTCTGTAGGTAGTCATTGTGTTATGCGGTGAGAATTTTCCAGTTGAACCCATTTTTCTGACATCATCTATGTTTTCCACAAAGGCAACGGGATATTGGAATATAGACATGTAGACATCGTGGGGCAGGAGCTTTGAGAGTTTCTCCGCTCAATTTCTCTCTTTTGTGTTTGGTGCTCTAGTATCCTTTCCTGTATCTGGGATGGAGAGGTACTTTTACTTCCTAATTCTTTTTAAAAAATCTATGTCTTCAGAATAAGGAGAAAAGGGAAACAAGTAGATTTATTAATAACTATGGTAGTTTTAAAACAATCATGGTAAATCAGATGGTAAGTTTTCAGAGAAGACTGGTTTTTCCTATCACCCTTCCTGCCAGGCATCTCATCAAGAAGCATTTATTCCTGAGTCTTGGGTGGGGTCAACTGACTGTTCCCTCTGCTTCTGCAGCCCCCTTTAACTTCTTTTGTCTACTTCTGGGGATAGAGGATGATACATGGGTCCAAATAAGCTATTAAGGATCACCTTGAAAAAATTAATTAATTGAAAAAGAAAAGAATCACCTTCAGGTGACCACAGGTTACATAGATATCTTTAATGAAGAGTCTTTATTAGGTTCCCCCAATATCAGATTCTGACCATTTTTTTTAACCTTTCCCAACAGGGTATAGCAGTAGGTGCTCAATAAAATATTTGTTGGCATAAAGTCTCTTGAATTAAATGTGACTTGTATGTAATTTTATATTCAAATAGCATCTGTTCCCAGTCTGAGTTATTTTTTAAATTACATATTGCTGCTCTGAAGATTGTCACTTCCTGAGTTACCCTTTCTTTGTTCTACTTGCTTCCATTGTTCCAAATTTAGGCATATTGGAAGTGAGACCTGGTAGGTGTAGAAATGGGTTGGTTTAATTACATTGTTTGGTCAGGGGAAGGTAGAGGTGATTGATGAAAGCCCATCAGAATCTAGGTTTTAGGGTCTGAAAGTAGATACCATGGTAGAGCAGAAAGCACAAAAAGTGACGGGAATACTTTGCTTTAAATCCCAGTTTGTAGCATAGTGCAGAACTTCCATAGTCCTGAGATGTAGTCCCCACAAGAGGTGTGGGGGTAGTCTCTGTAGGAGGCTCTTGGATTTGGTCACCTCAGTCCCTACCCTAGTTCCTCATCCCATGAAAGTGAAGCTGTGTGCTTTCTGTCTGCCCTGCCTTTAATCATTTTCCAGAGGCAGCAGCAAATGCAACCCCTTCTGTGTGGGTGTTACACTGCACTTTAACTTCTCCTTCTTTATGAAAATGCACATTAGCTATTCAGAGACTTAATCTCCTAATGATTTGTGTATGTTGGTAAAAGGAAAAGCCATCATCCCTGCCTGGTATACTCACATGCTCCCTCTGGTACACTGGTGGCAGGATTTCAAAAGCAAAGGATCATTTAATTTAATTTTGCAGATGACAAGAGGTACTATAGAAGCTTGGTCACAATATGCCCCCTCCTGGGAGTGTATTCAGGTTGCCCGTGGGACTTGGATGGGAGGAATTTAACCCTTTTCCTTTTTTGCACTTCCATTATAAAACCTAATTTTTGATAGGTGGGACTGATAGAAAAAGGAAGTAAAGGAAACTGCCTGGGTTGAAAAGCCAGTGACTGATGTGAGAACGCCATTTGCAGTGATGCTGCTGTAAACATATGGGTTGTGACCAGCAAGATTAACCTACCCCCCCCACCCCCTTCATTGTTTTATGGCCTCATTCTTCTGAAATTGCCCCCTCATGGCCTGAAATCCTTTCTGGAGTTTTCCTTAGGCTGGTGGGAAAAGTGCTTGCTGGTGAGAAATAAATCTACCTTTTTCTAGGACACTAGCTTCTCCGTGACACTGAGGAGAAGACCCATGGGGAATCTTCTTTCAATGTTTCTTAACTTTATTTTTACTTTTAGGGTGATGCCTTACCCCGGAATAGCAAGATCAGGGTCCTGAATTGTTGTTCAGCAGCTGGTGTATTTGCTGCCTGTTTCTGTTAAGGTTCCAGGACTGGAAATTCAAGCTGTTGGATTTGAGACCACTTCCCAAACATGTTCATATGTAACTGGGGACAATAGATATGCTGAAGATCTTGGTGTTTAGAGTCTTTTCATTTCAAATCTTGCCTGAATTATGAGAATTATTTTTCTTGTGTTTCAGAGCTATATTGCTATGTAAAGAAGTCTGTATTAGATAGGTGCATTTTTCTTTGTAAATCATTCTAGATGGAGAAATAGGCATTCAGAGACTTGACAGAACTGTCCTCTAAAGCTTCAGTTTTTTCCCTGACTGATGAGAATAAGTAGAAATAGTGTGGATAAACTCTAAACCTTTAAAATTTTCTGTTAGTATTACTATTATTGTAAATATCTCTTTTACTTTTCTTTTTTGTCTAATATATGATGGCTGCCATTCCCACCTGCAGAAACCAGCTGCTCTGTTTCTATCAGAGGGCATGGGTATTACTATTTTGTACTGATAGTTTGACCTTTATACTTGATATAAATGAACATTTGCATTTTAGTCATTTATATCCATCTGTTAAAAGGCCCCTGTTCTTTTTCTCATCATTTCTGAGTAGGTGAAGAGATAGTTATATTCCGTGCTATAAATGTATTCATTCACTATTCACTCATCTATTCACTCAGCAGCTTTTTATTGATTATTTGCCATGTACTAATCTAGATGCTGTTTGAAAAAACAAAGATTTCATTTCTGTGAGGGAAGAGGGAGATGAACAATTAACATGATGAATATGCAAAACACTTAGTATTTAGAAGGCAATAAGCCCAGTAAGAGGGAGCAGGAGTGCTGGAGAGTGACATCAGATTGCCTTTAAAAATCTTGATGGAGAGTGTTTCAGTGAGACCTTAAAGAGTGGTGGGTCACATTTGTGCAAAGGTCTGAAGGAGGTGAGGGAGTCAGTAAGATATTGGGGGAAAAACATTCCAGGCAGAGGAAGAACCAGGGCCCTTCGCTTAGGGTCCTAAGGCCCAAGTGGGCTTAGTGTGTTTGAGGGCTTGCAGGGAGGTCACTGTGGTGGAAGCAGTGGTCTGGCAGGAGTGTAAGGTAGAAGGACATGAAGCCAGAGAGGGATAGATGGCATGTGTGAGGGAGGGAGACATCTCAGCATAGCAAGCCATGTGGCCATTGAGTTTCACTCTGTGCTTGTGTATATGATTATGTGTCTATCTTGATGGCTACATCTGAATATATTCATCCTGTAATATATAACCACAAAGTTCATAACTTTCTACCTTGTCTATCTTCTGAATTCCACTAATGTCTCTTTCCAGGATTTGGTGTGATAGAAGGTGAGGTAGGACAGGGGTTGATTATGAGAACAGATACAGAGAAACATATCACAGCTTTACTGGAGACCTGGATCTGTCTGTTTTGAGACATGGTAAATTAGGGAGATTCTGCCTACTCACTCTTCCTTTGTCTACATAATGGGAAGCCCTCATTTACTTTTAGTTTCTCCTCTTCTGCTTCCAGATTCTCAAATACAATTATTGGTGTATTTGGCACAAATCTTTATCAATTTCTCAGGTTTTTTCCCCCAAGTGTTAGTTAGGCCTCCTCCTAAAGAACATTTTCAAACACTTTTTTTTCATACCATGTAGGTGATACTTTCTTATTCTGGTAGTAAACTTTTAACAGTGTTTTATTAAGTGAAAAAGCACTTTGAAACAGCAAGTCCAGAAAGAGGTGGGCAGGCTACTCCTTTCCTCATTCCTCACTTTCATGTCCCAAATAACAGAATTAGGGGTCACCCTGAAGGTTCTTCAGTAGAGATGGGAGTTCTCCCAGTCTTTTAGATAATTAGGGTTTTCAGGAGCCAGTCTAGGTCGGACCTCTTTACTGAGGCCTGTGTTTTATTGTTTGTACTAAGAAATCCACAGTGATATGGATGTAGAATGTTTTCTTCCAGGTGAGAATTTCATCTCGTAGACCTGATTTTCTATTTTGTTTATAAGTGCTGTTGTGTTATTGCCTGTGGTCTCCAAACTGATTTTAAAAACACAAACCTCAGTCCTGCCCCCAAACTGATTTTAAAAACACAAACCTCAGTCCTGTCCATAGAACAGTGTTTTTCAACCTCTCACCAACTTAGTCAACCACTCACCAGCTTTCTTGAAAATGCAAATGAATAGTATAAAAAAAAAGGTGGAGAATATCAAAGTGAATTGGATATAGAATGGGTAAATAATGTTGTGTCAACATTTGTTCAGGATTCTATGTGTAGGAATGCATGTGTATCAGTGTGTGGACAAGTACCTCTGTGTATATAACAGTCACAGTATAGCATGTGTTTAGTCATGGTCAGAAATAATTAAACACTGTGTCGGGATGTTAAAAAGTTGTATTTGCTTATTATGGTACTGGTGAGGACAGAGGAGTGTGTGCCTGGGAGGTTGTATCTCCAGGAGATAAAAGTATCAGTTGGGATGACAGTTCTTAGTTAGAAAAACAACCTACATTGGGTTTGTTACTTTTCTGTGAAGGTGGGAAGTACTGTGCCAGAACATTATACTCTTTAGGTCAACAGGAACTAAGCTTGTTGTTTCTCTCTGCACAAAGAATTATGCAATTTCCAGTGGGAACTCCCCTCTGGAGGCTGGAGAGGGAAGGGGAAGGGGAAGGAAAAGTGGCGAAAGGCAATTAGGCAGAAATCTTCATTGTGAGTCTAGCCCATCCAGGATCTGTACTAACTCAGAAGCTTTGTTGGAATCTGCCAAAGAGTCATTGTTGAAGACAGGGAAAACACAACTCATTTCCATTTATTTCAATAAAACATTTATGCCAGCTCTGTGCTAGGTGCTGGGATAGAACAATGAATAAGACATGGTCTTGGACTAGTGGCGCTTCTAGCCTGGCAGGGAAGACAGTTGTAAATTGCTTATTACTGAGCATTGTGCCGAGTGTCATAATAGAGAGTGTATATAAATGGTCTGGAATAGAGCTTATGAATTAGAGGAACATGCTTTCAGCCTTTCATTCTGAGAAATGTACCATTTAATAATAACTAGAGTAGGGGTTTCTTTTCAAATGCAGAAGTCACTCTTTGGAAAGGAAAATGAATTGCAAGGGAATCAGGTTCTCAAAGTTTCATCCAGTGAGACCACTGTACTACTCTGTGTCTTATATTTTAATCTCTAAAAATTACTTTTAGAATACATTTTGCTCTGCTCTCTGCACAGGAGATCTGAAAGCACATAAAATATTTTGAAACACGTTTTGATAATGTCCTTCAAAATTACTGACAAACATAATAGGAACTTTAATGCTTTTCTCTGATGAAAATCACAGTATTTCACTTGTACTTTCTTGTTCATCTTTAAGATCAGTAACAACTTTCTGTGATGGGGTAAAGTCATGACTAGTCCTACAAAAAAGTATCAACTCAAGTTACACCACATGTATGGGGTCTAGAACCCAGACCTCTTGAGTTCAGGCTAATTTACATCTTTCTGTCAGCTGTCTGGTCCAAGCTTGTCCCAGACATGAGAAACCAGGTTGAACCAAGAACTATGTTTCAGTTTTTATTTTATTTAGCTCAGTTATTTTATGTTGTTTGCAGACTTAGACCCGAATTTGTTTCCACTGACACATGGTGCGTTTGCCTGCTTATGGATTTGAACAGTGAGGTGTGTCTTCAGAGTGACTGGGAGACCTTACAGCCATAGACGTTTCTGTGCTCTGTGATGAATTTACGTGATTCTAGTCGCTTTCTGGTATTGAATAAATATATCTGATAAAATCCTCTCCACTTACACTGAGACATAGCCTTCAAGTGGTGTGAAGTAGGCAGACAGATAAATACCAGTTTCTCTGGGGAGGAAAGTGAAACCCAGAATCCCAATCTTGTGACTCATACAGATATCCTGCTGCCTCTGAATGTCTAACGGATGCAACTGGTCTCCTTAGACCAGAGAGTGTGGTCAGTTTGTACTGTTTGGAAGTATTGTTTTTTCATGCTTGGGGGATATTTGTATTTTACTTTATTTGGAAAGTTCAGGTTGAAAGTCATTGCAAGCAGAGTCTTAGAAGCCTTCAACCTTTATAAATAAAAGTCTCATATTTCCCTTCTACTTTGGTTCTATCGATGGGAGGATGCATGTCATGAAAAGCACTGTAGTTTGCTTATCTATTTCTACTCCACATTCACAATAATGGCTTCCCTTTGCTCTTCTAGGACAAATTCCATTCCCTACAAATAGGGTACTATTTGTAGTACCCTTCAGGGCTTGACCCCAGCCTCTTTTTAGTTGTCTCACCTTTTTTTCACCCTTCCACTTGAACTCTGCATTCCAGCTGCTCCAGATTTCTTAGACTATTTCAGCTCCTGCCTGGGCTAGAGAGCCTTTTCTGTTGACTCACTCCTGCTTGTGCTCTCTCTGGGAACCCTTGACTGACAGAGATATAGGGTTAGCTTGTCTGCTGTGTGTTCCTTCAGTCCCCTCTTTTCCCTTGACAATGGACTTCTCACATGGCGATTACTACTTGTAGTTGTCTTCTCTGGTGACAAGAGACAGGAAACTGCTTTCTGACAGAGCTGATGTCTGGTTATATTATGCTGGCATTTGCTAACGTTTTAAAGTTTATAACTCCTCTCAGAGTATATAATTTTATGAAATGACTCAGGAATTTAAAAGATAATGTCACTTTTATAAACAATGATAAAGTGAATTTAGCTGAAACATTTTCTTTTATATAAATATTATTAACATGATGTTACACAGCTTATTTTAATATAAACAAAAATTAATAACCTCCATTTTCTATACAAAGATGATTTTTTTCTTTTCTCATTTAGTAAGTGGTGTGTATTTAACTTCTTATTTAAGTTATATAATAAGAAGGGGTGATTTGTCAAAAATAAATTCTAAAAGAAAATACTGTGCTTAATTGTGATATGCATTAAAATATAGTTGGGAATTTAATATCATTTTTTAAGAACAAGAAAAACCTGCATTCTTGACCTATGTTTGGTATTTTTGTATTTTATACTCTAAACAAGGACTTCTTAAATACTTTTTGAGTTTTATTCTAAGTGATAAGATGCCACAAGTGATATCAGCTCTTATCTGTGAAGGGACAGTGCCAGGTGCGCAAGGCCACTTCTAGAAACTTGAAAAGTCACTTTGAACAAGGCTGTAGCTGTGTCCTCTGTCTGTAGCACCAGATATGTGAGATTGAGCCAGATGACTGCTACGTAGAGATCTGGTGAGCATCATCTTGATGTGAACTGGACAGCTTGATACCATTTTAACACTTCTAATTGATCATTGCATTTCATCACCAGTGTTTTCTGGCTTCTGCTTTTAAACCATATTCCACGATGTTTATAGATTTTATGATATGTGACAAAGAATTAATACAGAAAAATCCAGAGTGCTCAAAACCACCTTAGTCTAAACGGTATTTACCAAGATCTATGGGGAAGGCAGGGTGTGGAAAGGGAGGGTGTGGGGGCCATGTAAAAGTTCTGGAAAAGGATAGTGGTGATGATTGCATAACATTGTGAAGTACTTACTGTATGATTGCATGATAAATGTTATTTATTATGTTATGTGTATTTGACTACAATAATAAATCACCATGGCCTAGTTACTGATATTTGACTATTGGTCACTAACCACTGTACACTCCCAGGTGGTATTTAGAGGCTCTAAACTGTCCAATTTTAAAGAGAAAAATGGGAAAGCAATTAGGTTGTTGATTTTTAAGTAAGAAAAAGTGTGAAGACCCAGAAGCCATTTATCAGCTGCTTGGGGTTTATTGTCTGCTGCTTGGTCAACAGCCTGAGAAAATGTCAGGGAAGTGTTTTGAGCAGGTTTTGAATCCTACCCAGGCCTGCAATGGTTCCATGTTACCAGATTATCCACCACATTTCCAGAGTGCTCTGGATATTACAGTTTCCTTCCTTGTGAAAAGAGCAGAAGATGCAGTAACACTGGAGTTGGGGATATCATGGAGAGACACTGAAATAGAGGCCTTGCTCTCTGAGTCATCCATGCCTGTGTTACCCACTGGGCCTCACTCACCAGGGACCAGTACGAGGGAAGGTCCTGTGTCTTCTCAGACCCCACAACACTTGCTGACTGACTCTGCTGGGCTTTGCTGTGGGTTGGTTGGAGGCATGGAGGCAAGAGCTTTTTCTGATGCTAGCTATGCCATACTTGGGCTCACAAGCAAGAGCTTTTCCTGGCAAGATACACTGTACTTGGGCTCACAAGAGGCCCTTTTTAGTCTTCTCACTGGCCTCTGATTCTTTGATCCTGATTACACCTGTTCAGAAAGTATCTATTTGATACTCATTTTCTCTGTAAGTATTACCAAAGACCATCATACTTAGTCATTTGCAGGATGATAACAGACTCCAAGGTCTGGATTATGACAGTAATACTGAAAAAAAAAAAAACTTAAAGTGGGAAGTTATATTTAGGGAAACCGTGCCAATTTCCATTCTCACTCAGGAGCCTTATCCTCATACTTGTTGGTCAGCCTTGGGCAATTAAAACTTTTATTCCAGCAATGTTTCCTCCTAGATGGGTTTCATTAAATATGAAAAATGCCCAGTGGGCATTACATTGTGAACTCTTTTGTGGCAATCATAAATAATGAGGCAAAAACTCTTGTCAAAATATAGCAGAGCTTATTAGATAATGCATCTCTCCTTTGATTTTAGGTTGGTTTTTATATTTTAATTTTTTAAAGGAATAGTTATTGTTGTCTTTAAAATATAGGGCATACCCATTATCAGAAATTCTAGCCAAACTGTAGAGTACAAAGAAATCAGCAATAAAGTGTCTGAACTTTCATTAAAGTAAAAGAGCACTGCCTTCACTGTGGTGTCCTCAATGAGTGCTGACTATGCATTAGGCACCGCAGGGCCAGGGGTCAGCAGGGGATAAAGCCAAAGGCCTTGCTGGAGTGGGGCTTACATTCTGGGTGGGAGAGGAAAATGCTAATCAAATCCTAAATAGACTTAAAAGTGTTGTGAGGAAAAGTGAACTAGAGCCTAGACCTGGAGAATGCCCAGCACCCCTTTAGAAGGCATGGCCATGAAGGCTGTTCCAAGGGGTTTGCAGAGAACTGAGTGGCGGGAGCAAACAAGTCAAGTACTGGTGGTATAATTGGGGAGTCACAAGGTACAGAACTAGAAGAGATCCACAAGGGATCAGTAGCAGTGGAAACAGATCCTAGGATTGCACCTTGGGTAGTTCAGGCCTTTTAAGGTTGGAAAAAGGAGAAAGTAGTCTAGAAAAAGAGACCTAGAATGTGTGTTCAGCAAATTATCAGGAAGAATTAGAATGGTGGCCTGGGGCCAAGGAATGAAGCCCTCTGTCCAGTCTTGGTGGTGATGAAGGGAAGTAAGCCCAGTCCTGGATATTGGCGGTTCTTGGTAGTGTGGGTTTCATTACTGACAACTGTAGGACTGAGAAAAGCAAGAGCCTGCTTACAATGGGCTGAAGAGAAAAGTGAAAGAGAGGAAGTAGAGGCAGGGAGTATGAACAATCATTTTGAATTTAATTGCAAAGAGAAAGCCAGATGAAAAAATGGCTGAGGCGTAAGGGAGAGATCAGGAAAGTGTGTTTTTAAAATAAGGTGGAGAAAAATAGGACGTATTGTTTATAGGGATGCTCTATTAGAGAAGGGAAAATGACGATATAGAAATATAAATGTATAATTTTAGAAGCAAAGGTGATGAATGAGCAAGAAGGTAGGGTCTGTGGAAATACAAGCCTAAGATAGCAGCTGAGACAAGGAAGGCTGATAGGGTGGTGGATTCAATGACTGGTCACGTGGACTTTCTCTCCCAGAGTTAACACTTTACACACACATAAATGTAGGGGTGGTTGGTAAGAGCAAGTCATTTTATGGTGCTCGCTTTGGCCGCCCATATACTAAAATTGGAGTGATACAGAGAAGATTAGCATGGTCCCTGTGCAAGGATGACATGCAAATTCGTGAAGCGTTCCATATTTTTAGACGTGGTATATATACACAATGGAATATTACTCATCAGTAAAAAAATGACAAATTTGATGGATTTGTGGGAACATGGATGTACCTAGAAGAAATCATACTAGCAGAACAAGTCAGAAAGAAAAAGAAACCAAATGGTTTCACCAATATATGGGCAACCAAATGAAAGTACACAATGGGAGTGGGGGACCAGCTGGAGCGGTCAGGGAGGGGATGTGGTGGGTGATCCCCAGGCATTAAAATGATGTGAAATTGAAGGAACTGCTGAACTTCAGATAAGTGTTTCTTCTCCATGAGAGATAATAGTTCCTGAAAGCTCTCTCTAAAGTTAATGGTTATGAAAATCATTAGGAATCTAAAATCATTGTTGATATTTTAAACTAGACTTTTATTTCTAGACAGATTGACTGCTTATCTGGAATAATTAGGTGACTCATATTCTTATACCTCTCTTCTTCTCATTTTTTGTAGCTTATCTAGATTTTTTTCATTGGCAGGATTTCCCTTCTGACCTGTACATGTTCATTTTTGGTCTTGGTGTGTATCAGCTGCCTCTTCTCTTACTGTGACTTCTCTGTGCCTGTGGGTTTTGTTTTGATTAATCTGCTGGGTGCAAGATTTCTGTTTTCAAGCAGGGCTCATGGTTTCAAGATAGATGAGACTTTTCAAGTTTGAGACTATTTGAGCCTTTTTATACACTTCAAAGGTGACTCAACTTATCATATTATTCTTGGACTCTAGTTGCTCTTCCTCAGAAGATTTTTGTTGTTGTTGTTGTTGCTATTGTTTATTTGTTTCTTTTGTTTTTATCATTTCCCCAGGCTATCTTCAGGCCTCAAATGTTGCTATGGAAGAATCTGAGACCAACCTGATTTCCTCCCTAGTTGATGGAGGAGTGTTTTTCTTTCCTTCGATTCTTAAATGATCCCTTCCTTATACCCAAAGTTCAAAATTTTAAACATAGTATGTCCTCAGTTCATTGTTTTGAGCATTTTTCCTAACATCTAACATTTTTTTCTGCCTGACAACTTAATTCTTCTTTTTCTTCTTTTTTATTTTTTACTTCTTATTCATTCATTCGTTCGTTCGTTCGTTTGTTTGTTTATTTATTTTTAAGAAAAATGCCCCATATTATATCTCTGGATTTTTTTTTTTTTTTTTTTTTTTTTTGGTTACTGTGAATCTTAGAGGCCCTTTTATCCACATGTTACTAGTTAGATTAAAAAATTCATTAATTATAAAAACTTTCAAATGTACAAAAATAGAGCAAGTAGTACTTGGAACTTCCATGTACCCATCACTCTGCTTCGATAACCCTCAGTTCACAGCCAATCTTGTTTTATCTGTGTCCCCCACCCGCTCCACTCCCCTCTATCATTTTGAAGCAAATACCAGACATCATTCATCCTTGAATACTTCAGTTATTTTTCTGTGTGATAAGAACTCTTAGAAAAGAAATTAGCCATTAACAAGTTTCATCTATTCTATTTATAATCCGCTTATTACACATATAATGACATTGTGTTGTGTGAGAGTTTTGATTTCTTTACTCCAAAAGTATGTGTCAGGTCACAGTTTCTGGACTTCAAAATCAGGAAGACAAAACTAGGAGCATAGGCCTGGGAACGCACCCCATGCGGAATTGAAGCATGTCGAATTGGGCAACACTGACAGAAAATACATAGCCAGGAAGTGCCTTCCTTGGTGTTTTCTGAGTTTCTAGTGCTCTGTTGAGGAAATGGAGGAGGGCCCAGGATGTACAGTTTCTTCTCCAGCAAGAAGTGAAACATAGTCCTTGTTGATTTAACAAAAATTATGAAGGAGCAGAGTTGTTTGAAGACTATGTTGTAGTTTTGCCTTTGGTAGTGATGTGGTTTATTCCAGAACTTTTTATTCTGCAGGTAGACTGCAGGTTATCAGGAAGAATTAGAATGGTGGCCTGGATCCAAGGAATGAAATCATTCCTTGATATCATAAGTCATGAAATCAAATTAGTGGGCTATACCAGCATTTAAAAAGACACAAAAAAATGTAAGAATTTATAGCATGTACTAATTACAAGTTTTTTTGTATCATGTGTGCACGCATATATGTTGACTTGTAAAAGTTTGGAAGCTAATTTATTCTATTCAGTTCCTGTCACTATCTGTATCTCCTTGTCCAAAAAGTTAAAGTATCAAAGAACCCAGAAGACAGATTTATGTTTTGAACAAAAACATATAACAATGTGTCTTGAACTGCTTTAGCTATTTTACAGATATTAACTCATAAAACTCTGTGAAGGAGGTAGATATTATCATTATTAGACTTTCACACCTGGAAACATTGAGGCAGAGAGGTTAAGTAACTTGCCCAGAATCACAGCTGTTAGTGTTGGAGCCGGGATTTTGAACCCTAATTATTTGATTCTAGAGTCAGATTTTGCTCTGTTGCCTCTAGTTAATATTGCTGGCTGGTGGTGTAGACTTTTTCCACTATTGCCTTCAAGAAGAAATAGTAAAAAGGTATTGTTTTCCTACTCTACCCTTAACACATACAGTTGAAGTTAAGACTAAGAATGAGGTTGAAGAAAGCCTGGATCTGCATAACAAAATGGGCATAGTACATAATATATGATATACATTATATGATGTAAATATGAAAACAAAAATAATACCAGTTTGTTCTCTCAGATTTCAGTTTGAAAGGCAGGCAAATAAGTCCCTACCTCAGCCTTATGTTATAGGAGAACACTGATGCTAGAATTAAACATGTCTAGGTTCAAATCCTCACCTGATCTGTAACCATGTAGGTGACCTCAAACAATTCACCCATCTCTTTGGACCTTAATGGTCTCATTTTTGAGGTGGAAAGAATCAACGTTGACTTTTAATGAAGGCTTTTAGAGCACCAAGCATGTAGTGAGCACTTCATATCTATTGCCTCTTCTTCCCTTTACAGCAACCCACTAGTGTGACTGTTCTCATTATCTGTAAAACTACATTTTACAGATAATGAAACAGATTTATTAGATATTAAGTGTCTTGTTCAAAGATATACAACTTGGAAGTGCTGGAATTAAATCCCATTTTTTTCTGAATTCAGTCTGTGCCCTTAATGATTCTGCAGACTATTCCATTGGGGTGTTTTAAGGATTAAATGAAATAATGTGTTTTTAAGCGTGAATGGTGACTCAGTTTACTATGAACTTCATAGTAAGATAGCATTAATAAATGGTATCTGTGATACTATTGAATATATTATGACATATCTACCTATAACTTTTGTGAAAACAATGTCTATTTCCAGAGAAAGTCAACTGTCATTAACTAAATCAGTTCCTACAATGAACCACTTAATATACATGTTGAGTTCATATACATGAACCACTTAATATACATATAACATGTACTTAATATACATGTTAACCACTTAATATACATGTTAACTAGACCCTCACCTAGTTAAGTATCTTTAGTCTAGGTTCCCTGGAAAACAGAACCAGAAAATCCTACACTTTATTTGGGAGCGCATCCCAGGGAAGCAGGAGTAGGAGAAACGTGAAGTGAGAAAGGGTTGCTGGGAGAGCAAATATAAGGAACTACGTATACTGACTACAGCTTCATGAGAGACTGATTGTGGTGCAGTTTTCGAGAAACAATGTAAAGGTCCTTGCATATTTTTACAATCCACTGGGAGAAAATTTCATAACTGTATCTTCTGTCCGTCAAGCTTGACTTCATGGAGCTTCAACTCTTCCATGCTTCTTGGCTGCCTGAGTGGTAATGAACAATTCCTCCAAATCTCCTGTCTCAGTAGCAACAAGGAAACCCTGTGGTGGCACAGCAGATGGGCATGAGTCAAGATACTGTCAGGCTGACTGTTGACCACAAAGCATTTGAAGAGCCTGCAGCATCTAAGTTGTTCCTGTAAGACCATTGTTAGTAACAGTCTTGGGTGATAAATAAACTGACTCCTGTACTCCTCTCAGCAATGATATAGCCTCCTTTTGCTTGCCAAAGTTAAACTCTGTCCTACCAAACTCTGTCCTACTGTCTTAAGTAATTTGCAATTGCTAACATCACTGTACATCTCTATTCTCAGTCTACTTTTGTACCTCCTTCATCCTTTGCTTTCCCTGTAAATGCACTAGTCACTGGGCCTACTAGCTCTCTATAGGCAGTTGCCTTCACTTTCACTGCTAACTTCATAATCCCCTATACTCCCTGATGATGCCTGTCTGTTTAATGTCTTGACCTCTCAGAGAACTCTAGACTGGAGAAAAAAACTGCCTTTTCCAACAGGAAGTTCCACAGGCACTTCAAAGCTAAGTGAAGCTCCTTGGCCTCTGAAATCAACTTTTGTTCCTCCATCTCCCTAACAACTCCTAGGTGCTTGGTCCAAGCTTATTGAACTAAACCTGAAAAAAACATGCCATGTATACTAAAGTGGGTCCTGCACAGAATGGAGTAAACAGCTTTCTAGGAATTTAGGATCTGAATTTTAATTTTGTTCTGGTTTGTTTTCAATTCAGTTGGAGACTTGAGCAACATGTTTAAATTGACATTTATTCTTCCCAGGAGTTGATTTGTAGGAAATTCTTTCTTTGGGTTTTGATTCTCTATATGTTTCCTTCTTTTTTCAAGATTCTTTGCCTGGTTTATAGACCCCTTTTGGGTTGTGCAGTCTCTGGTCAGTTCATCTGGCATGGAGGCCCTCTCCCCAACCCCACTCTGTGTTCCCATCCTCCCTCCCTCCAGACTCTGTAAACATTTAAGTTAGTGTTCTGCTCACATACTCTTGAGTTTGAGCTGCCCAGCTCTACCTCCTTTACTAACCAAACCCCTCCCTCCTGGAGCACCCTTTATATCCTCCTTGGTTCAAGGTCTCAGAACTAACTAGCACATGGGTTCATGTTCTCTTCTGGGGTTGGGGGTGGGAGGTGCTTCAGACTATTGTTTTGGCATGCACACTTTTGTATGCTATTGCCTTTAGTTCTCTTTTCTGCATTGAATTATAAATTCCCTGAGCACAAGACAGTGCCTTATATATGCTTCTGATAGCCTCTCTTCTACAGATTTCAGGAGTTTGTTTTGATTATTTCTATTCTACCTGTTTCTTTGTTTTGTTTCACTATATTCCAAATAGGAATGAACTAGCTGGTTTTCGTCTTTCTCCCTTTGAGTTATTTTGCTTTGCATCATTCTCTCCAGTTCCATCCATGTTGTCACAAATGCAAAGATTTCACTTTTTATTTTTTTTAATAACTGACTGCTATTCCTTGCTATGTGTAAATCACATCTTCTTAGTCCACTCATCTGTTATTGGGTGCCTAGGTTGTTTCCATCATTTGGCTATTGTAAATAATGCTGCAGGGAGCACAGGAGAGCATCTGTTCCTTGAATTAGCATTTTGCCTTCTTCAGGTAGATACCTAGAAGTGGAATTTTTGCATTGTATTGCAGATATATTTTTAATATTTTGAGAAATTGCTATTGTTTTCCATGGGTGCTTATCTACATTCCCACCACAGTGTACCAGGGTTCCTTTTTCACTATGCCCTTGCCAACATTTGTTATTCCTGATATTTTTGGTAATGGACCATTCTCACAGGTATGAGATGATATTTTCATGTGGTTTTGAGTTGCATTTTCCTGATAAGGTGACAATGAGGAATTTTTCATGTGTTTATTGACCATCTCTAAGTCTTCTTTTGAGAAGTGCCTGCTTAGCTACTTTGACCATATTTTTGATTGAGTAGTTTCTTTATTGAGTTGTACAAGATCTTTGTAGGTCTTGGATATTAGCCCCTTGTCAGATATATGATGTAAAAATATTTTCTTCCATTCAAGTGTCTTTTTTTTTTTTTAATGATTTCTTTGGCTGTACAGAAGAGTTTTAATTTGATGTGGTCCCATTTGTTTATATTTGCTTTTGTTTGCTGTTGAGGCCCCCAAAGGCATCACTGAAGCCAGTATCTTGGACTGTTTTGTCTGTTTTATTCTATGTATTTTTTGGTTTCAGATTTTATATCCAAGTCTTTAATTTTAGTTCATTTTTGTGTCTGCGGTGAAGTATTAGTAGCTTTGTTTTGCATATGGCTGTCCAGTTTTCCTACCACCATTCATTGAAAAGACTTTCATTTCTCCTTTGTATTCTCTTAGCTTCTTTGTCTTAGATTAACTAATTGTATATGTGTGGATTTATTTCTGGGTTTTCAAACCTGTTCAGTTGTTCTTTGTGTCTGTTTTTATTCCAGCATCATACTATTTTGTTACTGTAGTACAGTTTGATGTATCAGAATGTGGTACCTCTGTTCTTTTTTATCAGTTTTTCAGCATTGTGTTGGCTATCTGGGGGTCTTTTGTAGTTACATATAAATTTCAGTAATATTTATTCTATTTCTTGAATGCAATTGATAAATTGACAGGGATTGTATCTCTATGTAATCTGTTGGTTTGATTTAAGTTACAGTTAACAAAATTAAGTCTCCCCATCCAAGTGGAATATCTTTCCATTTCTTTTTATTTTCTTTTTTTTTTCTAAGTGTCTTAAGAGTTTTCACTATATAGGTCTTTTACCTCCTTTGTTAAGTTTATTCCTAAATATTTAATTCTTTTTGATGGAATAAACAGGATTCTTTTCTTGATTCTTCTTCTAGTTTATTGTTGGCATGGTGGGTGCAACCAATTTTTTTGTATTAATTTTGCAGTCTGCTGCTTTGCTGTACAGTTTATTGTTTCTGTTAGGTTTTTTTCCTAAAGTGGAATCTTCAGGGTTTTCTATGTTTATTATCACCATTTGCAAGTAGTGATAGTTTTACTTCTTTTTTCCCCCAATCTGGATTCCTTTTATATTTTCCTCTTTCCTAGTTGCTCAATCTTGGACTTCTAATATTATGTTGAATAGCAGTGGTGAGAGTAGAATGATATTTTATATATTCTTGTGTGTTCCTGTGACTCATCACTCAGATCTTTGCACAGAGGTGGCATAAGGTAAATATTTGGTGGATATTTTTTTTTTTGGTTGATTATTGTGATCCTTGGGAACTGACTTTCAGTTTGCCTCTAGCAACGAATGAATCAGGAGCTTCAGACTTGGTGACATTTCCCAAAGGCGCTATCACCCTTGTCATCCTAAATCTTTAGTTTGTAGTATAAGTTAATTCTAGATTTTGGACCTTGGAAATTCTGTTTCTTAAACATCTCAGGCAGGGCCTAAGAGCTAAAATTACTACTTTGGCATTTGATGTGGCAGCTTGTTCATTTAGGAAACTTTTGTCTTTAACTTTCTCTTGAACCACTTGAAAGAGCCAAGGCATCATGCCAAAGCAATGGTAATGATTAAAGTCATTGAAATATCACTCTCCACACCCTGCTGCCCATTGGCTTTATGATTCGCTTTCTGTGCCTTCACTTGGAGGCTTGAAAGTTAATGGATGACTGAGTATCCTTTGCAAACTCTTAGACCATTTTCCTCCTCCTTCCACAGTTCTCTTTGTCTCCAAACTTGCATGTGTTGTTTTTAGGTAATGTGGAATTAATGCAAGGGGAGGAAAGATTCTTTTATAATGTCAGGACATTGCTGCATAGGGCAGATGGTTTTTGAAATGACCAAACTTAAGTCCCACTGTAGTCTAAAGGAAAGCCAGAGAGTTAGGACTTCAGTTAGTGACCACTACTGCACCATCCCATGTCCAGTTTACTAACTTGTCCAAAATCACTAACTTTAGCATCACTGTCTCTAAGGTGTTACCAATGATTAGTGTTAGTATGTGTGGGGATTTTCCATTCATGGAATTCTCCTACTCATTCTGACCTTTGTAACATTCAGCCTGGATTGTTCATTAATGTTCACTCCATCTCTTGATTTAGAAGGCCTAGAAATCCATCCAGAAACCTCCTCCTTTCTGATCTTCCTTCGACTCTGATTTCGTCATGACACAAACTTTCACCATCTCCAACCATTTCTGCCTGCTTGAAATCCAAATTGCTCCGTTGGTCTTCAAAGCTTCTCCTCCCTGAGTACTCTTATCATTGACCAGGCCTGACATCACCCTCTGTTCGTTCCTGGCTATCCTCCTCCCTTCCTCACAAGGAGACCATGCTGAACATTCCCATCTCTTGACTTGGGTTTTATTTTCCTTGGGAATATGCTTTTCTAACCCCTTCATTTATTGAAATGAATTCTCCTTTACATTTCTCTTTCCCCCTCCTTCATCTTTCCTTCTCATAGGCCTCTCCTTCCTCCCCGCTTCAGATTTGAATGCTTGCTATTTGCTATTTTTTTTATTTGCTATTATTCTGAGTCCCAGGAATATGTTGGTGAACTGACAAATTCTTTCTCTCAAAGAGTTTAGTCTTTCTCGGGAAGCCTTACTTTAAAATGATAGTCCCCACTTCTATATGTTCTCAGTTTTTTTATAATACCCTTAATTTCATGTACTTAAGCACATAACAAGATAAAAATTTATATAACTATACAGCTTACATAATTATGTAATGCAAAGATGATTATATAAGTTTTGACATATTTTGATCATATCTTTTTATTAGATTCTAAGTTGCCTGAGAGTAGGGATCTTCATGCTTCTGAATACTTCAGAATCTCTAACACATTACAGCTCCTTCATTTGCAAGCTGCCAGAAATTCACGGTAAACACAAAGTGAGTGAATTGACTTGTGTGACTAAGAAGAAGTAGGGCTGACATCTGACCATGGCTTGATTCAGAGGCACAGATTTCCTTTTTTCCTCTCAACTCTGCTTCCTCCAGATCAGTTCCATTTTCACAGAGGTTTTTCATTTATGATGACTGGATGGCAAACTCCATCTCAGACTCTCAGTGTCCCCAGGTCATGTAGCTCACAACCACAGCCTGGAGATAATAGCCACCCTCCTTAGAGGGGGCAGTAGTAGAAGCCACTTTACCAAAAGTGTATGTCTAAGAGTGGGGGAGGATATGACTGCGAGGGAGGAGAGGCAGTAAATGTCTATCACATCTACATATTCTGGAAGCTTGGCAGCTATTTGTTGGTTGGTTCTCTGGATTAACTGATATCTATTTCTGTGTTGTATTTAATAGGGTAAGTCATGAGGGAAAAGGTCATCAGTCACCTCTTCTCTTAGGAAGAATGTTTGCTGTTTTTACTTTACTAAAGCTTGATGGCCTTTATTTGGAACACTGATTACTCATAAATAAGTCATAATGTCAGTCTCGGGAAGATGTGGCGTAATAAGTGGTTTGAGGGTGATTAGCATCTCCCTTCTCTGCTCTCACTGCACAGTGTGTGTGCCTTGTTTCTATGATTATTTTACCTGACTTGTATTAGGTTTTTTTACTTGTTACTTCCCTATACCCAGCTAACTTTGAAGGAAGGCTTTTGTCTTTGTGTTTTCAGAGCACCTGGAAGGTGATCAAAAAATATTTGCACAAGACTAAGAATGGACACTAGCTGGTGAACCCAGTGACCTAGGTTCCAGGCCTAGCTCTGCTGCTAAATAGCTTTTTGATCGCTGTAGTTCCCTTCTCGTTCTGGGACTTGGTTCTTTTATCTGTCCAGTGAGGCTTTCTCAGGGCCCTCTCATTACTGAGTTTGTGGAGAGGCAAGCCAGCAGAGTTGGCAGGGAGTTCCAGCATTTTGTTTCCTGGAGAACAGTTCTGAGAGGGGCTGATTACTGTTGTGATAAGAGGTCTTCGTAAGAGATATGGAGAATGGAGCCTGGTGAAAGCCTCAATTGTATTCTTATATAACACTTGCTGGAAAGGTACTGGAAATTAATATTCCTGAGATGCTTAGGTGACATCATGTGTTTGTGAAAGGGCTAAAAGCAGGTGAAGCCAGATTTTGTGGAAAAAAAGACTGGTGATCGGGTCAGGTTCCCAGTGGGAAACCTGAGGTCAGTCTCATGTTCTCATGTGATTGAGACAGAGCCTGGAGGATCACAGTTGCCACTCCTGTTGCCCAAATGCTTGCACATCAAGGAGAAGGGAGGGATGTGCCAGTGTTACTCTCCTACAAGACATTTCCTCCCTCCTACTCTCCCTCCCCCATTTTCTCCTCAGAAATATGGAATGCATCGTAGGGGGGTTCCATAGACTTAATTAGAGAAAATCCCTGGAGGAGGTGAATTTTGAAAGAGACAAATGTCTCTGATTGAAAATAATAGGCTGAACAAACTCCCCCTATCCTCTGCTGACTGCTGGATTCCTGGGTGTTATCTGAAGCAAAGACAATTTCAGAGTGTGTTGCCTGCTTTGATAGTTGTTACAGAATTTAGAGTCTGCCTGATTGTTAGTATGGCAGGACCCCAGCTATTTTTGTTAAATGATGAGTATCCTATGAGGACTAGTTTTATCACTCACTTAGCTCCCCACCCCTTTCATCCTTCTTATGACCTTTCAGCATCTTTCTAAAATGGAAATGAGCCTCCCAGGGCAGGTGGAGTTAGTATACCATCTGTGGCCAAGTATGGACAAGGAGTCAGCACTTCCCAGGGGAAGCTTTGCTGGGTGTGTCTGTTGATCCTGGATTTGATCTCATGCATGAAACCATCCCTTGCCAGGTTTTGATCTGATACCTTTTGGAAATGAGTGAATGGTGCTCCATCAGTGAATTCAGTGTCATAGCCAAGCCTCCCATTCAGAGGAGCAACTTCCAAGATCGCTTCACAAATATTCAGTGCAGAACTGAGATTCAGCCCACATAATTGGAGAAGAGAAACCAAGAATTCCTTCCTCATTTTCATGCTGGTTGGTGGGGTTATTTTCCACTTAGCTGACATGATAGTGCTCAATAGAACATGCTGTTTAATGGGATTAATTTTTAAAAATGAGATATAAGCCACATACCATAAAATTCACTTTTTAAAAGTATACAAGTCAGATTTTTACACACACGCATGCATGCACACACATACACACATGGTTATGCAACTATCACCACTAATTCCAGATTGGTGGAGTTACATTTTGACTTGAATCTTTGAATGAATTATCAGCTTGAGTTCTACTCCGATTCTCAGAAAATGTGTTCTAAAGCTTTGGTCTTTTTTGTAAGGAAAGCTGCAGTTTTTACTCAAGTGTTTTTTAAAAACTAATCTAAAAAAGAGTCAGAGGACATTGACTTGTTTCTTGACTTCTTTCTGCTTCTGATGCTTTTTACCTCTTGTGATCTTGAGGTTGGGGATGATTACCATGCTTCGTTATACAATAAAGAATATTCAAAGAGCAAAAGCAATGAGATTGTCTTAGCTTTCTTTTCCTCCTCTTTGTCCAGCCATGTTTGTTCTGGCAGGACTTGGGCCTGTTTGTTTTTCTCCATTGCTGTCACTGCACATACGGGTGACCCAGTAGGGCTGAGCAAAGATTTGATGAATAAATAAACTGTGTTAGTTGCACAGTGGAGGTCATTTGTAATGTCTGTTACTCCAGGTATTTCATTGTGACCTTCATACTTTGTGGATGGGCAGAAAATGTATTAATATTTCTGAGGTAGAGCTACTTCTCGAAAGTAAGAGTTTAACCTCTTTCCATGTTGTTCTAGGGACAGACCGAGATTTAGGGATAGATCCCATCATCGCCAGATCCCAGAAACTTTCATCCAACTGTACGCTGGGCTTTTGAGTTGGTTTTGTGAAGCAGAGTGTAGGTGGTATGATTGTGTCTTTGACTGTGCATACATTTGCACATGCATACTTGCCTAATCACACAAGGGAACTATGAGGAATTCCTCTGTTTTTTATAAATTGCCCTTTTCTTCTCTCTGCCCTTGTAGTTTGCTAGTAGGCCAGGGTGCAGAGGGGCCTCTGGCCTGGGCACATGACTCAGGCATGCTGGTCTTCAGTGGCCTATTGTTCCTGGCCCTTCAGTGCATGGATAGAGGACTGGGACTGGCACAGCTGGCTTCTTGGGGGCCATTGTTTGTCTTAGCAGCAATAGTAGCAATGTGGCAGCAGCAATAGCAGTGGTGGCTGCAAAAGCCGAAAGCAGCACATTTTGCCCTGGATACAACAGCCATTCTGTCTCGGAACTGCAAGAGGAGACAAGGGTGGTTGAAGTCTCCCTTCAGTGGCTGCATGAATGTTCTGAGCATGGGAGTTAAGGGAGGCTTCTGCTGCCAGGCAGGTTGAGGGGAAGGATGCTCAGTGGTGTCATATCACCAACAAAGTACAGTGGCAGGAGGTGTCTGTTCGCAGAGACTCTTCTCTTCCTGGACCAGAGGTGGAGCTGTCATTGTCTTACTTTCTCTGTCCTTTGTGCTTATTGCAGAGTGTGCTCACAGGACAAGAAAAGCAACTTCTTCCGAGCTGCCCTTAGAGTAGATCTAGGAAGCAAGGAAGGGATCCAGCCCTAGTTGAGTCATGGGCTAATTAGTAAGTCTGGGCTTGTTCAGACTTGACTCTGGGAACCTGAATCACCCCTGTGAGAAGGTAGAAAAGGGGGTGTTCCAGGTTGGGAGACATAGGTACTGTGATTTACCCAACAATACTTCCAGAGACTGAACTCATGTTCTGTTTCTCTTGTTTCCCTGCCCCACTATCAACATCTTTGGCAGTTCAGACAAACTTAAATTTAACATCAATGTACTCGCACCTAGTGGGTTGTATGACCCTTTGGTAAATTATTTGTTTTCTTTTTTCTTTTTTTTTTTTTTTGAGACTAGGTCTTGCTATTTTTGTCGTTGCCCAGGGTACCACAGACTCAAACAATTCCCAGCCTCAGCTTCCCAGGTAGCTAGGATTATAGGTGCACACCACCATGCCAAGCTATTTTTTGGGACTGGGTCTTGCTGTGTTGCCTTAGGCAGGACTCAAATCATGATCCCCAGTGTTTTCGTTTTAATATAGTCAGGATAATTGGGAGCACTGGATAATTGGATTAGCTGTGAGGATCAAATACAATGGTGTATATAAAAGATCTGTCAGAGGTGTTTCTAGCACACCCATCATGAGTCCATATGTAGATGCCCAATGATGTGTTTGTGCTGTACTGCTAACCCACTGAGGCACCTGGGAAAGGTCCAGTGGAGTCCTATGCTTGCTGAGTGTGCTTGGGGGTTTCTTAGGTTAACTCATGTTTCAGTGAGATCTCCTTTGAAGTGTTCATCCCTTGGACAGGATGGTCCTAGAGTGGTCTAGGTCATGGGTATCACAGGATTTGCCAGCCCCCTGTTTCTGTTGAGAGGTGGAAGTCACCCATTCTAGTTTGTTCCTTTCTGTTCCCCTGGTTAGTGAGACTATTGAGGTAGTCTTAAGTGACTATCAAGTGGCCCTATGTCAGCTGATAGACCCATAGCCCATCTCTGCACCCCCCTCTCCCACACACACTCCTGTTGCTCACTCATACCTGGAGAGCCCTTCCACATGAAGATGACTTGGTTCTTATCTGATGACCAAGCTGTCAGTAAGTTCAACAAGCATTTTGAATGTCCTCTTCACCCACAGGCTATTACTGCCAGCCTTTCATCAATAAAAGGGGTCAGGTGCCTCTCCAAATAGTGTCGACAAGGACTGTTGCCTTTAAGAGGCCCAGAAATTGCTGACAAGAATGAGATACCTGACATGCCCTCTACAGATCTTTTCCCCCAGCACCCTTGTAATCAGATTCCAAAAAACACAGAACAAGAGAGCTTTGACGAGTGATGAGCTAGGAGCTTTTCTGTGCAGTCTTGTCTGCTTGAAACAATCCTCTGGTGCTCAGTTTCAGTTCAGGTGAGGTTACTGTAGGCCTGGTTGGCATTGGTGGCTGACATGGGGGAAGCTTGAGGATGAAGAGGGTAAGAACTTCACTTACAGATCACCTAAGTGCTTCTGCAAGAGACCAGGTATTTGTGCTATATATTCTGATAATTTGTAAAGACAAACTAAAATGAAGATGGGGATACATTACAAGCACCCCCACCCCCAGCTACCTCAAGGCAAAACTAAATGTACCATTTATTGACCCACCCTTCGTTGGTTCATAAAGGGCTAGTTGGCAAACTTTTCAACATCGTAGTCCCAATCTGAAATTTGCATATCACTTATCCATAGCTCATGTGAAAACTCCAGATCCTTCCTATGGATTACATAGCATAGACAGGGAGCATTACTATAATCCGACTATCTGGGAATGAATTGGAGCATGTCTGAGGAAAGGAATAGTAATATACATGCTCTTGGGCCACTCTCACATCCTCATGCACATGCCTTGGAACTGAGCAGACTTGCAGGGAAAGGATGAAAGAAGTGGCTGTATTCTGACTTAGATGGGGATTGGGACACAAGCTCAGCGGAATCTGCACTACAAGTCTTTCCTGAGCTGAAAGGTAGTCTGATTTTGGCAGACTGTTTCCTCTGGATGCCAGGACTCTTGTCAGTAACAAGTGCAGTATTGCATTTGAGGCAGATCTGGTCGCACCTGGAAGCACCAGTGCTGTAGTGCCAGAGAGAGGTTTTTGCTAGCCCTGTGTGAAGACTGAGACCCACCAGGAATCCACCAAACTAGAATGTAACCTGAAATACCTCCAGCTCAGAGACTGAGTTTTGGAGAAGATGAAGCAACGTAGATAAGAATGATATTTGCTGGTGAAAAAAAAAAGAGCTTTTTAAGGCCAATTTGTGTTCTGTTGTATCAGATACTTTAGAATCTATTGACAGTGAGTGATCTTCCCTAGAAGTCCTGGTGCATATTTCATTCCTGATAGCCACTGTATGACCGTGGATAGGGTCCTTTGTATCTCCTTTAAAATATGCTGGCTCTCACCCAGCTTCATGAAAACTGAAAAATATGAAGAAATGATGGAAGAAAGTGTAAAAAGTAGGTGCTTCACTCTAAAGTCAGCTTAGACTAATCTCTGCCACTCAGTGGCTTGACTGCTACATGGGGATGGAAGTGGTGAAAGTAGGACCTACCTCGGAAGGTAGTGAAACAGAATTCATTAGTTTCGCTACCAGAAAAGAGTCCAGATTCTGGATTGCCAACAACACAATGCATTATTTAATAATGGTGGCTCTGAATATCATTGTGTTTGCTAAGCAATTTCTCTAGATGACCCAGGAGATTCCTGCTTCAGATGTTCCTCAAGGGTCTGCAGTTGGTGGAGTGTTTGGAGGCACCTCACATTTATGGCAGGATTAGCTGTAGGGTGGTTTTGGATTTTTTTTTTTTAATTAAAGACTTTAAGTCAATAGAGGACAGGGTACAATTTAATGGAAGGAAACGGTGTGTGTGGTCTTTATGTGAAGGCTCTCCCTCAGACTGTCCCTTGTCCCCGTTGCAGAGATCCGCGCTCAGCTCACAGAGCAGATGAAGTGCCTGGACCAGCAGTGTGAGCTCCGGGTGCAACTATTGCAGGACCTCCAGGACTTCTTCCGGAAGAAGGCTGAGATTGAGATGGACTACTCCCGCAACCTGGAAAAGCTGGCTGAGCGCTTCCTGGCCAAGACACGTAGCACCAAGGACCAGCAATTCAAGTAGGGCTCTGTAGCTATTGTTCTTACAGACATTGGGAATGGGGCAGGGCTGGTGGGAGGGAGAGCTGCCACCTGGACCAGTTGGATTCATAAAACAGGTAACCTGGTGATTGCAGATTGGCCAGGGGTTGAGAGCTTCAAGGGCTTTTCCCTTTTCCAGATTTATGTCCTGGAAAGATCAGAAGAAATGATGAACCATGGTGATAGTAACAGGAGACACTTTCATAGGTTTTCTTATATATGTATACACACATACATGCATACACATACATACGTACGTACACATACATATATGTGTTAACTGAATATATGTTAACAGAGTCAAGGAGTCAGTTACAGAAAACACTGTGAACATAGACTGTGTTACATATATGTTACATATATGTTAGCTGAATCTCTGCAACTCATTGGTTGTTATTATTAAAATCTCCAATCTAAAGAAGATGATGAGTCACAAGTTCAGGTGCTTGTCCAAGGAGAGAGAGAGAGAGAGAGAGAGAGAGAGAGACACACACACACACACACACACACACCATCCCCAGGTAAATACACAGTTGGAATCCAAATGCAGATGGTATAGCTCCAATCTGTGTTCTTAAGCATTTCACCGAAGTATCAATGACCACAACATCAATGAAGGTATAATTGTACACCTAAACCTCTGCCCAGATAGTGGCTAAGGTCTAGTCTTCTATGTTCACAGTGTTTTCTGTAACTGACCCTTTGACTCCATTCTCACTGCCATTACCCTAGTTTAGAGTATTAGAATCTTTGCCTGAATAGCTGCACACTGCATATCACCTATAGTAGAGGTTACACATTAGAATTCCCTAAAGAACTCTGTAAAAGTGCTGAAATCTGGGCCCCACTCCAGAACAATCTCACCAGAAACTTCAGGAGTGGAGCCTGAGATACAGTCAGGTATAAAATGTTACACATGGTTCTAACAAACAGCCTCTGTTATGGACCACAATCTGGAGCTTCTCCCATTCCGGCCTGCCTGACCCCACTATTATCTGTGTCAGTCCTTCCAGAACACACTGGGGATCAGTCAGTGTGTAAGCACAATAGCACCCGAATGTGCTTTTGATGCTCAAGATGTGGGCTCCCAGTATCTGGGAGGTTAGATATGTAGGGTGCCTGTTCCCACTTCCAAATCTATTCTAAAAGAGTCCCAGTGATTTGTGCGTACATTACAGTTTAAGAATTGCTGCTCTCTTCACAAAGGTGTGCACTCCTTGGCTTAGTTTCCAAGTCCCTCTACATCTGACCCCATCTTGCTATCTATCCTATTTCCTCTTTCTGTTCCACTACACCTTAGGAAAACAGAACATTAATTCCCACCGGCCTTTGTTCATCCTGTTACAATGAGTCTATTCTTCAGAACCTTACTTGTCTAAGTGATACCCATTTTTAAGACCCATCTTAGATTCTACCTGTTTCCACAAACTTACCTGACTCACCCAGAAGAAAAACGTTTTTCCTATTCTGATTTCTCATGGTATTTTATTTGTTCTTTTATGAGGATCTTTAGCATAGTCTGCCTCACATCATCTTCCTATAGTAGAAAATGATCATCTTTCATCTTCCACAATGCCTAGCACAGTATGTGGTATATTGTTGGATGAATAAATGAATGGATAAATTTAAGAACTAGTGCAAAGTCTATATTATTTCCCTCTATTTTCTACTTTAGTTTTTTGCCCTAATATTTCAGGACACAAATTATCCTTTACAAACCAACTCTAATGAATATGAAGGTTAAGATTGAGAACATGTGATACTCAATATAAACCAGAATGAGAATTTCCTCCAGATGTTTTGTCCTCAGAGTCCCTTATCTTTATCAAGTTCTGTTCTTTCTATGATAAGCAATCTGGAGATAATAAGATGTTATTTTAGTATGTGATAAATGAAAATTTGAGGGAGGAATCATTTGCTTTAGAAAAATGATTCAACATTGGATTTATCTGTTGGCAAGCTCCTCCTACGTTTAAAATACCATCTGAATTTTAGTACTATGTAATATCCTTAGCCGAAGGACACATTTACTACAAATTAAGATACAGATGTGCTAATCTAAGTTATCCGAATTACTCTGATTACGATCATATACTAGGACTAGGGTGTTTCCTGCAAGATTGGGAAAATTTATTTCCCTTCTGATAAAAATGGTACCTGACTCATTTTTTTCCCCACACAACCAATAAGTTGTTAGAGGGCCAAATAATACCTATATTCAGTATCAGTAGTGAAAGATCTAAGAAAAGTTTATTTTGTGTATCCCTAGGGAGCTATTATCTGGTTGAGGAAAAAATATCTTTAGTATAGGAAGCAATTAGAAGATAAAGCAATAATGATCTCCATAAGAGATTATTGGTTTTATGAAGCAAATAAATGTGATAAGAGGCCAGAGATAAGTCATCAAAGATAGATAGAGAATGTTAGAAAGAAGAATTTTCGTGAAGTAAGTAGGACTTTGATTAGATTTTAAAGGTAGACCTGTGTAGAAGTGATTAGCAAGTGCAGGTGAGAAGCAGCAGGAATGCTTGGTGGGGGGGCTAGGGACTGGTAAAGGAGTGCCATTAATCTTCACTATTCATAATTTAATCTTCACTGAAAGGAATTTTTATTCATTCTTTCAACAAATACCCATTGCGCATTCCTTGAGCTCCTCAAGGCCAGACACTGCCTTGGGCTGTGGCAAAGCATTGCCTCTTCCACATGGCATTAATTGCAGAGCAATGTAGAAACAGTCACAAGCTTAGAGTTGAGGGAAGCTTAATGAACCAAAAGTATAAGGTGCTCTAAGAACTTGGAAGAGGGGACCCTCTCCAGTCCTTTTCCTTCAAGTTTTGTCTTGTTACCCTTAATGTCCTCCTGTCTGATCTTATCTTTTTTTTTTTTCTTTTTTTTGAGACTAGGTCTCGCTATTTTTGCCTGTGGAACCGCAGGCTCTCATTGCCCAGGGTACCACAGACTCAAGCAATCCCTAGCCTCAGCTTCCCAGGTAGCTGGGATTACAGGCATGCGCCACCACACCCAGCTATTTTTTGGAACTAGGTCTACAGGCCCCAGGTGGGACTCGAGCCGCGATCCCTAGCCCCGGCCGCTTCATAGGCTGAAGCTTACAAGCACGAGCCACAGTGCCCGGCTCTGATCTTATCTTGAGTGAAATCATGCTTATTCAACAATCCCCTTTTAAATACGTCCTGGATACTGCTATCTATGCTCTTGCTCTGCAGACTAAGGTAAGTGCTGCAGCTCTTGACCAGCAAGGAAGAGAGCAATAAATGTAATATGACATAAACTTTACTAGAGGTATGAGCAAACTATTATGAGAACACAGATATTTTCAAAAGCAGTGAAAAGTAAGATTAGATTCATAGACACAAGATGATAGTTCCATGACAGAGTGGTTCACATTTGATGCATCGTTGTGTGTGGAAATGATACCTCTGTGCTCTCACATGGGAAGAAAGACATAAGGGGGAAAAGACAGGAATTAGTTTTTATCTAGAGAAGATCAGGATGGGGTAATCAATGTACAGTGTTAGCAAAAAAGAATGGAGGGGAAGTATTGTGCTCAAAAGATATTTGAGAAACTGAGCAGGACTGGATAACTGAGACCATCTGGTATTTATCTTTTTCCTTCTGATTAATTTCAGCTAGCATCATTCCTTCTAGTTCCATCCATGTTTCTTTGAATGACATGAGTTTGTTTTTTCTGATTGGACAATTCCATTGTGTAAATACAACACAACTTTTTTATCCATTCGTCTGTTTGGGGGCCTTTGGACTGTTTCCATATCTTGTATGGAGATATTGTAAACACTATTGTAAATACTGCTGCAATAAATATAGGAGTATGGATTTCCTTTTGAATTAGTGTTTTTGTATCCTTTGGGTAGATTCCCAGAAATGGAATTGCTGGATTGAATGATAGTCCCATTCTTAGTAGTTTGATGGTCCTCCACACAGCTTTCCATAGTGGTTGAACCAGTTTGCATTCCCACCAGTAGTGTAAAAGTGTTTCTTTTTCTCCACATCCTTGCCAGCATTCTTTGCTACCCCCTCCTCCTTTTCCTTTTTGACATGGGCCATTCTTACAGATGGAAGGTGGTATTTTATTGCGGTTTTGATTTGCATTTTCCTGATTATAAGTGATGAGCGTTTTTTCATATGTCTGTTTGCCATTTGAATTTCTTCTTTGGAGAAGTATCTTTTTAATTCTTCTACTGATGTTTTGTTTGGGTGTTTGCTTTGTTTTCTTTAAGTTGTATAAGCTCTTTATATATCTTTGATATCAGCCCATTATCTATGGTGAGTAAATATTTTCTGCCATTCTGTTCAGATTCTCTTTGTTTTACTTATTGTTTCTTTTGCTGTATAGAAGCTTTTTAGTTTAATGTAGTCCCAGCTGTTTATCTTTTCCTTCGTTTTCTTTGTTTCTGGAGATGAGTCTTTAGAGAAGTTTCTGAGATGTATGTCCTGAAATGTTTTGCCTATGTTTTCTTCTATATATTTTATGGTGTCAGATTTTGTATTGAGCTTCATTATCCATTTGAGTTGATTTTTGTAGATGGTGTGAGATATTTATCTAGTCTGTCTTTTTTTTTTTTTTTTTGCATGTTCCTGTCCAGTTTTCCCAGCACCATTTATTGAAGAGGCTTTCCTTGTTCCAGTGTATATTCTTTGCTCCTTTGTCAAAGATTAGTTGGCTGTATATGTGTGGTTTTATTTCTGGGTTTTCTGTTCAGTTTCATTGGTTTGTGTCTGTTTCCCCCCACTACTATGCTGTTTTTATAATAATGGCCTTGTAATATTGTTTGATGTTTGGGAGTATAATTCTTCCATTCTTCCTCCTTTTAGTCAGGAGAACTTTCACTTCTAGGGATTTTTTTTTGTGTGTGTGTGGTTTCATATGAATTTCAATAGTATTTGTTCTATTTCCTTGAAGCATATCTTTGAGATTTTTATTGGAATTGCATGGAATCTGTAGATTGCTTTTGGTAGTATGGCCACTTTTATGATATTAATGCTTCCTAACCATGAGCAGAGAGATTCTTTCCATTTCTTTGTGTTTTCTTCTATCTCTTTAACAGTGTTTTGTAGTTTTCCTTGAAGTCTAACTTATTAGATTTATTCCCAGGTATTTAAATTTTCTTTGTACAGTTGTAAATGGGATGGTTCTTTTAATTTTGTCTTCTTGAGACTGATTATTTGTGTATAAGTAGGCTGCTAATTTTTGTGTATTAATTTTGTAGCCTGCTACTTTGCTGAATTGATTTATTATTTTAATTAGTCTTTCTGTGAATTTCTTGGGATTCTCTCTATATAAGGTATTATATTATCTGCATACAGTGATAGTTTTACTTCTTTCCTTATGTGGATTCCTTTTATGTCTTTTCTCTTGCCTTACTGCCTTAGCTAGAGCATCCAGTACTATGTTGAAAAGTAGTGCATCACCTGACTGTCTTTCCACATTTTGCCCCTGTTTCTTTAATTTCCCTCTTTGCATCACAGTTAAGCCTGTCATCTGCCTATTTAAACTCAGTGAGAATCTGAAAAGTCTCAGTAACTGATTATTTTTCCCATGTCTTATGGACGCAATGGTGCGACCTCTACTTCTCACTGTAAAACCAGTAACAGCACTTTCATCTTTCCGCTTTTTGGTCCTTTTTATGTTGTAAAAGGGAAATGAGTATTTAGATGTTTGCCTTACAAGCAAGCAACCATGCGTCTGAAAATGAACTGCCTTGAGAAGCAGCACCATGAAGCCAAGCTTGAAACTTTTGTTAGCAACTGAAAAATCAGCATTTTCAGCTTTTCAGGCATGCCTGTTTTGGATATAGATTTGGCTAGTCTCATAGACTCCAAATTATATGGCTTATGCAAAGTAGAGGTTGATTTCCCTCTAGTGTCAGCATCTGGGTGTTAGCCATTGAGAGCTGTGCCAGCCTCCTCATTTCATCCCTTGGTGTTTTCATTGTCTCTGTAACCCAAGGTGACTTGTTGCCACCATGTTCCCATTCCATCCAGTGGGAAAGACCAAAGGGCAAGGAGCAGGAGCATCCTTCTAGTTAAAATTGTCTTGAAGTGGCACAGACATCTACTGAGCCAGATCTTCGTCATGTGGTCTTACTGAGCAGCAAGTATGCCTGAGAAGTGTAGTTACTATTCTGGATGATCAAGAAGTAGAATTTCTATTAATGTAGAAGAAGGGAAACATGGTGAAGGTCATTAAGCAGCCTCTGCATATTGATAGGGCAGCTGTGTGAAAGACCATGGCCATCATCCATCCAATGTGCCACAAGTGCTCGGAGAAGAGAACATTCTTCTTGTTAGGGACTGAGGAGGGCTTTATGGAGGTGAAATTCAAAGAATGGGAAATGGAAGAATAAAAGTATCAATGCTAGGTATTGGTTCTATAAACTTGATTAACTTTGGATAGTACAGAAGTTGTAGAAGGAGCATCAAGAGATGGGGAGGAAGTGTTTCAAGCAGAGAGAAACAGTGTTGGTAAAGATAAAGGTGGGAAAACCAAGGTTGGTGAACAGCTCATCTGTTATGCTGAAGAATAGGAATAATAAATGTGATCACGATATCAACCTATCAACCTGGAAAAGTTGGTAGCAATCAGATTATAGTCATCCAGGAATACCAAGGTATCTTGTAAGCATGAGGGAGTCATTGATAGTTTTGAGCCTGGAAAATAATTATGGTTGTGCCTTGGAAAAGTAGCTCTGGCAACAACACATAAAATCACTTGGAACAGAGATACTAGAAGGAAGAGATCTGAAGAAAGGGTGATAGTAGACTATGGTCAGTGTGGACTGAAATTGACGTCATGTCCTAGGAAACAGAAAAGATGGGCCAGATGTACAGACAGGCAATTGAAGAATTTGGAAGAGAAGAACTGTGGGTTTCCTGGGTTGCTGGAGTGGCAGTTGTGCTGTATTTCCATTCAACCAATGAAGGGTTGCCTTGATTTTGCTGACTCTAGGACTCTCCTTAGAATAGTTCAGTCTCTGCCCAGAGCATCTCAGCGGGCACTCGTCACCTCCCCCGGAGCTATAGCAGCTGTTAGCCTAGCAATGCCATGAATTTGTCTCCCTTTGTTGCCAAGAGATTAGCTGCCAACACAGCTCTGGATAGGCACATCTCAGGGATGTGGAAACAATTCAATTTGGGATTAGGTAGGTTGGCCAGGTCCGAAGTTCATCTGCATGGGTTCACCTCACCCCTTTTCCTGGTCAATTTCTCACCCTGGCTAGATTTCAACCTCTTGTACTGGGTGAGCTTAGGGATTTTGCTATAGTTTCAAGTGTTTGCATTTAGGTACAAACTGCTTTTCCTTCACTTTTTAAACAACTTACCCTGGCAACCATTATCCTGATACTCATTGGCTTTGTTTCCTAATCTGCTTTGCTCCTACTTACCTTTTGTCCTCTCCCATCTTGTACTCAGTGCAGATGTCCTCATTAAAACCCACTCCATGTTGCAGAGCTTTGCCCTGTTCTACCATCCCATTTCTTATCCTTCTCCCCGGTGAAAGACTGAGAGACACTGCAGATAGGAGAGCAACAATTACTTGATTCTACCTCATTCTGCTTTAAGACAGGTAATATGTTTCCCCCTATCCATTTCAGTTGTGAGAGAACCCTGTGAATGTCTGAAATTCTATCTACCAGGCTTGATTAGGAGCAGAGATAAAATATGTGAGGGTGGCAAGTCTTCCTAGGGATGATGTCCTTGCATGTTCTTTGACTCCTTGAAGAGCATAAATGTAATTCTATTTGTTCTATTCTATTCTATTGCTAAGCCTTTGATTGTTTCTTTTAAGTGGGATCTGTGTTACTATTGCCCAGCAGGACTCTAATTGATAATGCATTGGCTGTTTTGTTTTGCATAGACTTGCTGTAAATTACCTTTCAGTCATAGCTCACTTGGTTATGATCTGCTGTTTTTAATAGCTCATTTCCCCCCCTATATTTTCAGGTATTTTGTTGCTATTGTTAGTTTTTCTTGGGCTACTCCCACTCGCTATTCTGCTGTGTTCCTTATAGGCACCTTATGTTATTCTATAGCCCACTGCTAGTATCTTTTTACTTTCTTACAATTCCTCCTTCTCCTTAGCAACAGATATATTTGTTGAATATATTTAACATACTGGTCTAGATTCTTAGGAGAGATCTGAAGACTTACTAGTGGTAGTTCTTTTCCACATGAGATTATAATCTAGTCAGGGATAAATTACATCTCAATGAGGTAGTATGTCTAAAGTATCAAGTGTGTACAGTAGGATGGTGCACAGTTGGTACAGACAGGGAGAAAAGTGGAGTTTGACACAAAACACTTTGGAGTGTAATTTTGTCACTAATGTCACTGGAATACAAGTATGTGCAGATGAATTGGACAGTGGTAGGTGGGAGCACATCATAGGCCATAGGCAGTCTTGACTCATGACTGAAGATTGACCCTGTGCAGCAAACACTGCTGGACAATTCAGTGTCTACGGTTTAAGCATCTTCATTCCACATGCGTCTAGATTTACCTAGTGGTGGTTCACTAAATGGCAAGAAACTTGAGACAGTGAAACCAGTTACCATTGTTGTCAATAAAGATCTAAATTTGCTGGGATGGTAGGAATGAAGAGAATAGAAGTTGGTCCTTCATTTCATTTAGCATATGTGCTGTTGTGCTCTTAGCAGAGTCATTGTGCTCTTTGCTAGATACATGCCAGGCAAGATAGGGACAACTCCACACCCTTAGAGCTAACATCCTAGTGACAGATGGGAAGCACCTGGTGCAGGAAGAACCTCCAGGATCTGATGACTTACAGGAGTCAGGTTTCAACAGAGCTTGGAAGCACAAAAAGAGAGGATGATAAAGTGTCTTTGGGACTTGGGTGCCTTTAACAGAAATCCAGAAATTAAGAGTTGTAGTTTTTTTAAGGGCTCAAATATGAGAAATTTGACTTTTGGGTATTAGGTTTAAGGCTACTCAGACTGGATTCTCCAGCAGTTGACAAAATGAATGACTCCAAGGCTAAAAATCTGGGTTCTGATTAGGACTAAAGCCTGGACTAGACTGAAGGTAGAGATTTGGACATAATATAGAAATGATGGTTGAAGCTATTGGGAATGTTTGTGATTTTCAACGTAAGGTCTTAGGAGGAAGAAAAAGAAAAAAATATCTTTTGTATCGTCTGTGGTGCTCAGATTGCAGAGTGAAAAGGGACTTTAGGGAAACATCTATGTATTCAGTCAGTACACATTTTAGGCCCCTAACTGTGTACCAGGTGTTGAACTCTATAGATACTGGGGATAGAGAGTAACAAGACAGTATCCTAATCTCATAACATCAAGTGATCAGCGTATTAAGGAGATACACATGAAAGTAAACCTTATTTAGTTAGTTTTGAGTTATGTTACTGTTGGACGAGATGTGAGGGAGTATAGGACCTAAGTATCTCAAGAATCCAGTAGACATTCAACCTACAATGCCCCTTTTAGTGGGTGGTTAGGTACACAATTAATTAAAAAGAAATTCTTGTGGAGCCCATGTTCTTGGCCTAGGGCCCAGCATTTGAATGTGGAGCCTCTGGTTACTTCACCTATTGCTGGTATATTTCTCTGAAGTTGAGTTCGGAGTTGTTCATCAGTCTCACAGGGGAACGTTAGAATGGAATAGCTGTGGTTGCGCACCAGAAAGCGTGTAAGATCAGGAAGGGTTCCTCTGAGTTTGTGGTGACTTTGAGAAGGGAAGGAGGAAGCAACATGAAGCTGCCAGAAGGGACAACTCCTGATTTCCTGAGAGCAGTGTGTCACTCGTTCATTTTGGACATATATGGGAGCTGTTTGTTCCCTCAGGGAACGTTTTGCCCAGCTGCAGCATCTGGTGTTGAGCAAGGCTTGCCTTCCCTTCCCCATGGTTCAAGCTGCCTTTATTTAGAAACCAACAAAAGGTCCCTTGGTGAGTTTTTCACTCTCCCAGTCCATAAGATTCCTATATGATGGTTGGGTCCTTTTTGGAGGAAGAATTGGGAGGTCTCCTCATGTTTGGATAAGCAGAACAGAAAGACACAAGAAAGCAGTTTGAGGTGCCAGCAAGAGTGGTGGCATCTTAAGACCAGAGGAACAATTAATTTGAAAGCTTTTGGGGAGGTTTTATGATTTAGTAGGAAAACTCAGGGCTTTCATCCAGACAAATTTCGATCCGAATCCTGTCTTTCAGTTAGAGCCATGTGACCTACCAGGAGTTCACTGACCACCTGGTGAAAACCCACACGAGAGTCTCTTTGCAGAGAACCCAGATCCTGGCTATGACCACCACATAAGTTTTGTATCAGAGAATAACGTGGATCACCCCTGCTTAAAAACAAAAAACAAAGAGTCATGTGACCTTAAGCCAAGTCACTTAACCCTTTTAACTTCAGTTTTCTCATCTATGAAATGTGTAGAGTAATATATATCTTGAAGAAATGGCCTAAGGATTAGATATCATATATGTAAAACATAGTGCCTGTAACTTCATAAAAACAATTTAAAAAGAAGAAGAAGAATCTGGTATAACTGGCACCACCATAGGAGGAATATAGCATGACCACAGGTTCTAAAACCAGATTTCATGGGTTTATAGTCCTAGATTTCCCACTTACTTACTGTGATTTTAGATGAGGATTCTTAGTTGCCTCAGTTTCCTCCTCTGTAAATTGGGGGTAATAATAGTACCTACCTTGTGGATTTACTAATGCTGATCAAATGAATTAGTGTGTGTAAAACCTTTAGGTGAGTGCTTGCAGAATAGTAAAAGAAAATAGCAGTGGCCATTATTCTCATTCCAGGAGCTGGGACTAAGCATAGCTAGGCTAGGGAGAGCGCTGGTAGATTAGACTCACTACTTATTCCTGTGCACTTAAACATTCAAATGCCTGTCCTACAAAGTATCAGGTCAATCTCCATTTTCTTCACAGAATGCCATGAACCCTCCTGAATGGCAAGCTCATCTTCCTGTGTGGTTTTTATGATATAGCTGCCCTGGACAGTAAATGTCCAATTATATGACTGTGTAATTGTATACCAGTCTATATATTGTATGACTATATAATTGTATGCCTTATAAACTCATCATTATATGTTTTGGCCTATAGGATATCTGTGTTCAACCTTGGCTTAATACTTTTTAGGTCCAGGCTCATAAATATCAAGAGTAGGAATTTTGTCATACAGTTACGCTCTGGTTTCCTTGTCTTCACATAGGTAATAGTTAATGCTGATCACTAGGCTTCAATAAAGGTGCAGTGTCCAGGCCCATGGGTACCAACTGCATCCTGGGTGAATAAAAGGCCACTAGTCTTGTTCAGCATCTGAGTGGCCATTATTGAGACCAGCAGACCCATAGTTGACAGGTTGTCTCACAAAGCCAAACAGAAACCCCCAAGCTTCTGCATGTATGGCTTCATGGCATCCATTTAGGGTAGGGGATGAGAGAAGGTGGTTCAGAAGCAAGCATGCTATCACAGCAACTGGAAGAATATTGGTGGCTCCTGAGGGCCTCTTGTATCCTCCAGGATCTGCCATTAGCATATCAGCAAGCCACACCCTGAGACTTTTCAGCTTCCTGGGGTGCAGACCTGGTAGAGGCTCCCTGAACAACAGTGCTGGACTATAGAGACCTTTTAGTATTCATTTTCTGGACTCTTTGCAAGCCCCATAATTTTGCAGTAGACCTAGGAAATAATATGTGAATGGTTCACAGGATCTTTAATTCTTAGGAATTCGCAGCCAATTAAATGAATTGACTTTGATTTAGTTCTTTTGAAGGCAGAAGCCGTGTCATCTTTATTGGGAACTGACTGTGTTAAATGGGAGGGTTTACAAGATAAGAAGAAAAGACTGTCTCTGCCATAAGGACTTCTATAATTGAAATGGGGGAAAATCAGACAGACTGAGAGAGAATAATAACACATGTGCGCATGGGCACATGAATCTAAAAATAGGATCTGACTTAAAGCAGGTTCCAGTAGTCATTGGGAAGGGAGGGGAGGTGGAGGGCTCATCGCTGGCTCAGCCAGGGAAAGGTAAAAGACAGCACAGTTATGTTCTCAATTAGATTTGGTCCCAAGTTAATTGAAGTAAAGACTTTAATGTCTAACTCCTGCGCTGCACTAACGGATCTCACACTGTGCAGAGAAACATGGTCGTGTGGGAAGAGCTCAGTGTTAATGAAGGATTTAGGAAGGATGAGGAAAAAGTGGGGTTTGGATTTTTCAGAATTGGAAAAGGATCATCCTTTTCTACTACCTCCTTTTCTTATACACTCATGCCAATCATTACCCCTTGGGTTTTAGATTCAGGGAGGATCTATGAGCACAGCTCGGCTTTTTAACATATTTTGGGTACAGCTGGTTAAAGAGCTAAGAATTAGAAAAGGAATCGAACAAACTAGGATTATCTTCAATGGTGGGATGCTGAGCTGTATATGCAATTTCTGCTTAAGCAGTTGGGACAGGGCATCCTTGCATGAAATTCAGACATCCCTCCCTGGCAGCCTCAGCTGAAGTAGAGGTTGCAGAACCAGTCTGGCAGCTCTCAGCCTGAACCCTTGTAAACAACAGATGTTCATAACTACATTCTTGGGGGGTGGGGGTTTCTGTTGATGCTTGAAATTCTTTCAATTTACAGACAGCATCTCCAGGATTTAGCAAAAGAAGGAAGTTGTCCAGGGTTGATTCTGCAGCTTGCAGGTGGAAGTGATGCCTCAGACAATTCCTTTGGAGGACAAAGCACAGGCTCGGAGTGGGCTCTGAATGGAGGGCAAATGCACTCAGGAAGGCAGGCAGTTAACAAAGATCCAGCCTCTTGGGTGTGTGCTGTCATCCTGTGCTCCTCCCAGCTACCTCCTTACTTCTGTTTCCTACAGTCAAAGGTGGAAATGTGTGCCCATCCTTGCCATGATCTTGTAGACACTTGCGTATGCACACAGACACACAGCAGGCGGCATCTCCCAAAGCTCCGGTTCTTAGAATGTGCCAGTACATGGGATGTTGTGGGGCACTTTGTCCTTGTATGTGTTCCTTGTATGTGTTCAGTGTTGATTCTGCCAAGTCTCTGTTACATTTTTAGCTGGAGGTGGGTGAAGGTTGTGTGGCTTATAAAGACTTAATGCTACTATTCCAATCCCAGCGCCCAAACACACATACTGAATTCCCAGCCTGATGAGGAGTGCTCAGGAAGCCTACTTTACAAAATAGTTCAGTGAAGTCACATGGAGAAAATGTAGAATTCATCCTGTATCATACATTTTTGGTGGGCCTTCTGGGTTGCCAAGTTAAAGGGAACTTTAGAAAAGCTCTCACTTTTAATCAAATAAAATAAATGATGTATCAGTAATGAACCTTTTTTCACATCACCCTAGCTGGAAGGAATTGCCCTGAAAATCCTTGATAAGATCACTCAACTTATTTTGGGGGTTAAAGCGCAACTTTGTGCTATCATTACTTCCGAAAAAAACAAGTTAATCCCTACCCCATTTTGTCCATCAGTTTGGAGGGTTTGGGCGAACCCTGATTCTGACATGTGAAGTTCCTTAGTTCTTCAATAGACATTCATTGAACATTTATTCTAAACCAAGGGCTTGGTAAGAACTAAATATACAGAGAAAAAGAAGCCTTTATTCTAACTTGTGGAGGCTACCATATAGCATGAGATTTTAAGGTTGTGAGTGCGTAGTAACAGGTGTAGTTTCAGGTTAAGGAGCCACAGTTGTGTTTGAGCAGCTCTTCTAGTCACCTGTATTATGTGCACTGTCATTGGTTGGCACTGAGCTTCGTTGTCAGCAATGACCAACAGGTTCTGGCAGGTCTGGTCACAGGGGTAGAAGACCCAGTCTCTGCCCTCAGTGGCTCACTGTGTCATGTGGCAGAGGAAGATTTATATGAAAAAAGGTAACACAAATTAGCACATAGTTACTGTTAAAGAAGAGATGAAAGAAATGATTCTGTTTTCCTCCAGAATGGAATTGAAAATTTTGGACATTTTAGACTTAAAAAAAAATGGCATAAAGAGTACAGAGAATTTCTTTCTACTGTTTATCCAGATCATACCCCCTTTTGAATTTATTATAACATTTGCTTTGTGCTTCTCTTTCTCTCTCATGTATACACACATACATGTTTTGTTTTTCTGAACTACATGAATGTAAGTTCTAGACATGATGATCCTTTACCTCTATATACTTCAGTGTGACTTTATTAAAACTCAGATTGTTCTCTGATTCAAGAATAGTAGTTAGCAAAATAAGGATATAAATATTGATATAATAATATTGTCTAATCTTCAGACATTCACTTATCAGTCGTTCAGTTGTTGAACAACTTATCAGTTGTTGCCAAAATGTTCCTTTTGTCCATCCAGTTATCTCCAGTGTCCTTTATTATGGAATGGCTTCCATGTTGTGTTTCACAAATATCAACATTCAGTAGGTTTATAAGCCCAGAGTTTTTGTAGGCTATCCCTTAATTTGATGTTTCTGATGTCTGGTATTTCTTTGTAATTAGACTTATATTATCTGCTTTTGATCAGATCACCGTAGTGGTGATACCTTGTTTCTCATGAGGCAGTTGTGATGATGATGATGAACCCTGACTGATGATGGTAATTTTGATGATTTGGTTAAAGCAGTTTCTGCTGGGTTTCTCCAGATGAAGTTATTTTATTTATGCTTTGTAATTCACAACTATATTTGAAACCATATAAATATTCTTTTTCAAACCTTATTCTACTAGTTTTAGCATTATGATGATTCTTGCTTGAGTCAATTTTTTGGACAAGTGATTATCAATATACTAAAAAGGTTGATTTAAGCATCTGCAGTGGTGACTTCAGCCTCAACCGCTGGCCCAGTGCTCCTGGGAGTCACCTGCTTCCTCACCTCAACAGGACTACGTGAATCGGTGGGTGGCTAGCAGGATTTCATCTGAAAATGATTCCAAATATTAGCACCTTCTCTGGGTGGGTGTTTTGTTGTCGTGATTCTCAGAGTCTTGACAGGCCTCTGAACTGTTCCTTTCTTCTCCTTTGTCCTCTGAGCAAGTTGATGCACACCTGCTCCAAGGATTTCACTTTGTGACTGGTTATGGAGTCAGTCTAATTCTGTGAATTGCTACCTCTGGCTCCAAGACTTGCTTCTGGGGAGAGTGAGAAAGAATAGTGGTGAGTCTGGAACAGGAGCAGACTCAGAAGCTCCCTCCTGCACAGCACAGCACAGCATTTTCGGAAGGTTTCATCAATGAGGGTGCTTGAATCTATTATTATTATTATTATTATTATTATTATTGTTGTTGTTGTTGTTGTTATTATTATTATTATTATTGCTAAAATCCTTTTTCCCCATTCATTGACAATAATTATTAGTTGTTATATAATTATAAGTTTTAATGTTAGAGTAAATATCCTATTGTAAAGAAGGGTTATTCATTGATATGTATTTTTTCTGGTTTATATTATGATGGACTCATGAATTCTGATTTTATTCAGCATATTATAATCCCTCATCATCTTACTTTAATGTTCATATTGTTCTAGATTTGACTAGTAAAGTCCCTTGTGCTGGTTGTAAGGTCTCATTTACAATACTTGTGCTTTTCTTGTATCAGCTCTGAGGTGATCTCCTCATAGAGCCCTGGTTCTTTTTAATGAGGAATGGTATTTAGAAAGCAGGGTACTAGAGGTGCTCTTTGTTACCGGAGTGCATTGTTTATAGTCCCTTCTAGCAGAGAGAGGTAGCAATTAGATGTATGTACACACAGACCCATACTCACATCTTGAATGCCTATTTATCTATAGGCTTATCTCTGAGCTCACATTTATCTCTTCAATTCCAAACCAACATTGCATGTTTCCTTCTATTTTCTCCCCTTTGTATATCTGTAACTCTGTTCTCTGAATAGTGAGAAGCCTGGCTCCCATCATCCATAACACATTTATTTATTTGCTTATCCTTGGGTATATGGAAAGCAGTTTCAGAATTGCTAAACCATGCCTCTACACAAGGAGACTAACTAGATTTCAGTTGTGGTTTAGTGTTCTTTTTCTTTTTAGCCTGGAAGACCAAAACTCAGTGCTCAAAAGGTAGTTGTTAGTTCCTTCTTTAACCCCCAGACCTTCCTTTGTGGTGATTTTATTTATTTGAACTACAACTTGTTTGTTGTATTTCCACTCGTGTTGACTTTTTCTCCCCCCAGAATGAGGTTTTAACTGATATTTCTCACTCACTCAAATCTTTTCTTTTGACTGGAGATTGAGCATTTTCAGGAGAAGTGGGAGAGTGACCTGACCCTACTCAGGGCATTATTGTTAGTCAGCAAAGAGCTCTTTGGTCGAAGGATGATCACCAAGCATCATCTCGTTGACACTCCGAACCCTCCAATTTCTAGGCCTGACCTAACAGACAGCTTCACTCACATGCTTCCTGTCATTCTCAGTGTTTACCTCTCTTGAGTTTGGGGAACCAAGAATCCAGTAGTTTTCATCTCAACTCTGTGTGATAGTAATGACTGTTTACCAGCAGCTCGTGTAACATATGGGACTTCTGTATAATCTTGATGGGGTCCCTCAGAGTTGAAGTTTCAGAGTCCTGCTCATTCACTTCCAGACTTGCAGAATTTTCAGACCCATGCTTCTTCCCTTTTCCAATGCCCCTGCTATTTCTCCCCATTGGCTTTCTTTACTCAGATGCTTTGGCCTCTGTAGCAACTATTTTGCATCAATTCTGAACTGGCCTTTTTCCCCCTCTCTGTCTGGGGATGGCTTCCAGATTCCCCCTTCTTCTGTCCCATTTAACCTCTTCTTTCCTCTCCCACACACTTCTTTTATTTCTCTTCTTCCTCCAGACACATATAATATGGTCAGTACTGCTGATTCCAGCTGTTCCGAATCTTGCCTACAGCTTAAGTTAAAAAACAGATGGACCCAAAGCATCCTCGATGCTGTGCCAGTTTCCACCACATGAAAACAAATTACTGAAAAGCATCAGGAAAGTTTAGAATCATTTTAAGATTTGATCCTCAGTCTTCCTAGTGGTCCTCTTTAACTCCACTTCTCCTCTGCACCCCTCTCTAAGTAATACCATTTTTCCATCTCTTCTTTGTATGCCTTATTTGGCAAGACTGTTTCCTAAAACCTTTGTCCCATTTTCTTACTCTCTGCATGCAGATGGGTTTACCATTGGCATGTGAATGTGTTGATAATCAAACTGAAATCGGTGCTCTTTTTGTAATGGTCTATTCCCCTTTTAACTCTTTTATCAAGGGCTAAAGAGTCTCTTTTCCTTTTATCATCTAGAAGCTGTGGTCATTCTGTTCTTTGGGTACATTTGCAGACCAAGGAAGTCACCAACTTGGGAGTAAAGTGTATGTTTCTCTGTTGATGTTGCTGGTGGCAGTGCAGAGAGGCTCGTCCCATCCTTGCTGTTCTTAACAGGGAACATCATCCTAGGGAAGCAATGACAATGTGCCCACAACAGCTTTCTCTCAATGTTCTGTAGAACATTAACTTCAGCTGAATGTAAGAGGAAGAGAATCACTGTGGTGGGACAACTTATTTTAAGGTGCATTGTGTAGACACTCGCAGTCTTTCACAGAGTTTCGGGAGAAAGTTGTTGGTATAGTAATTAGCAAATACCCTTATGACCAGAGTATTAAACACTGTAGGACACTTCTCCAGAGAGGGGGCTTCCCTAAGTCCCAAGACCCATGAACTCTCAGGCAAATTATAGTGTGTATGCACACGCATCTTCCTTTCTTTTCTTTCTCCTTTTCTCTCCCTCCCTGAGTCTTTCAAGAAAATTTGTAGAGTCCTGAGGCAACCGAACACATTTGCTAAAATTAATTTTTTTATATTACAAGTAAATACACACAGACATATTTATATTTTTAAATAAATTACCGAAACCAAAATTTTCACAAGGTAATACCTATAAATCTTTGCTGTAAGTTGTACACTCTGATATTTTCTGTTTAACCTATGTTATTCTGCTGCATTCAGTTCTTGTTTTACTTTCTGAGAAATACTATGCAACTTACTAAATTGGCTTAATCCTGTTGAGGGATTATATTCCATAGTTAGAAAAATATGGTTTTAAGAACATTGGTTCTTAACAGTTGAGTGTCCATAAAGTAACCTGGGATACTTATTTTAAATGTAGTTTCCTGAGCTTCGCTCAACCCTAGCCAATGAGAACCTCCAGTAGAGGAGCACAGGATTTAAAATAAGTGCAGGGTTGAAAACAAGCCCTCCCCAGACAAAGAGAAAAAATTGATGCAAAAGAGTTGCTACAGAGGCCAAAGCATCTGTGATGCAAAGTGATTTTTGACTCTTAAAGACTCACATTCAGAATTGCTCTACTGAGAACTTACGAGCCTGACTGCTCAAGACTTCAGATCATCACTTCATGGCGATGGCAAACACTGGTGGGTGTCATTTGATGCCATTACAGAACGACCCAGTTGCCCATACTCACTCCTTGCTAGATTTCTTTTTCTGACACCAGTCATGGCCCTTGTGAAGGTAGAGAAGGAGTTAACAGAGGTTGCAGCATGGACAGCAAAGGAACTGAAGAGTCATTTTACTCAGTGGCCAGGGTGTGGCCCAGCCCTCTAGGTGCCCAGAGCCAGTCCCAAATTAGAATGGGGTGGATTCAAAGCTGCCTCCCCTATCCCTTTGCCTTTCATGTGTGACCACATGCAGTGTGTCAACATGCTTTCCGGCGCCGCTAGGCACCAGCAGTTTTGCTCCCTCTGGGTTCATGGACCCTTGGTATTCCTGTTATGTGCTGTCTTAGAATAGCTCTGTGCTCTGGGGCTTGGGCAGTGGATCATTGTCCATTAACTCTTTCGGCACCAGGGCTTGTAGATGCTAAGAGCCCTTGAGTTGAAATTGGACAACAGCCACAATGAAGTAAGAAAAGTACTGCTGGTTAGGAAACCTGGATTCTTGCCTTGCTCAGCCACTATCTGCAGGACCTCAGGCTTCCCAGGTCTCAGTTTCCTCATTTGGAAAATGACAAGTTTGGTCTAGACATCTTGAAAATCTCTTCTCATCCGGAAATTCCTAGGTTCTATTTCCTGAGCCCTCTGATTTTTTTCTTTGCACTTTAAAAGTCTTGCCTATAAGGTCTCTCCTCGTTGGACACAGGAGATTCACTGAGTTCCAGAATGTCCAGAAAACCAGATGATAACTTCATAGCAACAAAATCATTCCTCTTTAGTGCAGCCATGAAGCAGGAAATTTATAAAGTTCATTTGGGTAAACTTGGGTCCTGAGGCCTGTGGCATGCTTGTCATCTGACTTTGACTCCGGACGCTTTGTTCTGTGCATGTGGACTACACTGTGTGGCCTGTCAAGTAACAATAATAGTTCTAACAATGACACGTGAAGATGATCGTGTTTGTAGGCATACCACACTTCAGTGTTTGTGAAATTTTTACCGCCATTACCTTGCTTGACTTGAACTTTACAAGAGTTGTATGAGGGTAGGGCAGGTTTGCAGTCCCCATTTAATTTCTTTATTTAATTGAAGACATTTTAAGGTTCAGAGTACATATGTGACTTAACCAAGATTACCTGGCTAGTAAGTGGTAGAACTAGACCAATATTCAGGGTGCTACTCACAGAGTACCACTTCTCTAACATGGGGCTTCCATTTTCCGTTCAGATTTCAGGGACCTCTACAACTCACTAACCTTCTCATCTGGAAATTGACCAGAGCATCTTTTTATTCTGATCAGCCCTTTAAAGCTTTGCCTACAGAGTGACAACATGGTTAATAAAATGCTGTCATTTAAAGCAGGCAAGGCAGTGGTTACACAGACTCTACCGTAGCCGCCACTCAGTGTGAAAACAAGAAATAGGTTGTGGCAGGATGGATGGAGAGTAAAGGTATTCACTCTGCATTAAATGAATTGCCTTATGCTGCTCAACACTTACAGGGTTGCTTTGAGTATGGCATCTGTTTTTAGTTAAAACTTATTGGAAACCCACACATTCATTGATTATGCCAAACTATACATTGTCTTCAAGAGACTTCTTTTAGTAAAAAAAGATAATGTAGCATATGAAAACTGATAATGATGCATGTAACTGAACTATTTGGGCTTCTTCCTTTTAGCTTTGTAATGTCACAGAATCAAGTCATACTTTTTCTTTCTTCCTTGTTATGTCATGAACCATATAATGGAACTCACTGCTCTAGGAACAGGCATTCAGGAGGGGCATTAGGAATCTTAAGGATACCCTGCCTTCCCAAGTAGCTTGTTGGTGCTAAGTATGCTTAAGCACCATTGGCCTGTCAGGAGGAGTAACTGACTGTAGATCAAACTTTTCTCTCATGCCTGGTGCCAGGATCCTTACACCAAAGGCAGTGGTTATTTCTTTGAGAAAGCATGTGTGGGTTTCTAAGTGAATTCATTTTAGTTTTGCAGACAGGTATTTATTTCTCTAAAATGAATACCAGAGGTGAACCAGACAGTTTATCTCAGTCATCTCATAAGATTTCATTCAGTTAAAAAAATCTGCTAACACATCTGTGTAGTTTTTTTTCTCGGTATGTTTGTCATGTGCTGTAATTACTTGCGGGGTTTCTGGTGACATCTTAATTAATTAGAGAAGAAAAAACTGAAGATATAATTATAGAGTTGTTCACAGGTTATTCTATGGACTACATGACTCCAACCACAAATGTAGATGGTTACACTTTTTTTTTTAAATAAGAAACATATGTTCTTTGCTCTTACAAAAAGTTGAATGAATTAATTAACTCAGACTTTTTGATGTTATAACCGATTTAGAGGGACTTTTGAGGAGAAATTTGATAGAAATGAACTTCTAAGCCTTTAGTTCTGTGCATCTTCTTGGACTATCATGCACACTTCTTACTCTCCAGCATTTAGCCCATTACCAGTAAGTAGCCTCTGTGTCAATTCCTCTGTAGAGTTCTGAGAATGCTATAGCTCATGCCAAGACATAATTTTAAACACAAGGAAAGTTTCAAGTCTACAGAAGCCAGAGAGAGAGCTGGTGGGCAATCAGATCTTCAAAATCAGCTAAGTCAGCGTTTCGCAATGGACCAGTTCAGTCTAGCACATACGCAAGTATCAAGAGCAGTGGAAATTGTAGCTTGGGGCAATTGGATGGTCTAGAAACAGAAAAACCAAGTTGTAGATCCAGGAGGTTTGAAGACATGGGAGAAATAGGCCAGAAACTAGAAAACTCTTGCTCTTTTTATCCCTAGTACTTGTAATAGTGTTTGATACATAGTAGGAGCTCAGTCAGTATTTCATGAATGAAGGATATAAGCAATCAAGGACACAGAGAAGGACGCTGAACAATAACATGTCAGAAATCTAGGCTAGAAATCTGATGGCAGAGATTTGGATCATGGGTAAATTGCTTCCCAGTCCTCCCCCCACCCCATACCTGGTCTCATGGGGCTCATAGAGCTATCTTGAATCTTGAGTGATTAGAAAGAAGGTCAACTTCCTTTTCTTCCCCATAAACATGGGGTCGGATGGGGGTGGGTGAAGGAAAAATAGTCTCCTGCCTGACTTAAATTAATAGAGACATCTCCAATTAGAGTCTTCCATGGCACAAATTTGAGGATCATTCCGAGTACTCTGATGTAACCCAGAAGGTCCTTAGTCCTTTAATCAACAGGGAATTGCTATGATGTCAGACACAGCGCTAGTCCAGTTCTTAACTTAAAAGCAGATTTCTAAGCTCTCAGCTCTTGGATATGCCATTATACCAAGGGTGTGGCTAGGCTCCTTGAAACTAATCCCGACCCACAAGAATTCCATTTCCATACAGTTCTTCTCCCAAATGGAAGGAACAATTTAGACTATTTTGAGTAAGGTGGCTATACCACTGCTTGAAGCCTTCCTAATCATCAGTCTAGGCTATTCTAAGACAATTTGTGATATTACCCCTGAATATTTGAAAGTTAGAAAAAAAAGAAAATTACAAAGTTCGTCTCTCAGTAGATAGACTATACATTCTTGCCTTTGGCCATCTTCCTCCTCCTCTTCTGTCTCTGAACTTGCTTACTGTGATCAAATGCTGGCAAAGCTGAGGCCTGAGCTGTGATAAGCCCAGTGATGTGTGCCAACCCCTCCCTGCCCACCTGCCTGTGCCTGTCTTTGAAAGATGCCTCCCGGCTGTCATTGTACTGCTGGGTCACACAACTGGCAGCCACCATTACAGGCAGAATCTTTTTCAAGTCAGTTCCTACCTAGGTGATTTCCCACTCCCCCTTCTTTCAGCAGCTTCCCTAGCAAATCCAATCCATCCTCTGGCTTATCTGGGTCAGCCCGGGCCTGATTTTATGCATGGCACTTTCAAACCATAAATCCGCTGAGGCTTTGCCTCTCTATCCAGTCAGTCCACTTCTGTCAGCATCAGCAAAATGCATAGGAGAGAAAATAAACCAGAAAGGCTAATAACACTTATCTGAATAAAATAATCTCTTTGGCTGCCTCAGTTCATTTCATTTTAATCAAGGTGCCAGGAGGGAATTTAAGTTTAAAATCCAGCCTCCCCTTTGTCAGTAGTCCCCTGTCCAACATCACTAAATAATCTCTCTTGTTAGGCATGTACCTTTAATTTTTTAAAATCATCTTCATACTTTGATGCTCAATAATTTTATTGAATGATATATTTAAGTCATGTAAGCATTTGTCTCTTATCACATATATGTCTATTTTTAAAAGAGAAGCGGCACTCCTCTTTGATGCTTTGATACTTGTCATCTTTATGTACAGACTGGAAGGTTTAATTGGAATTCTACGAAAAGGGGCTTCAGTGGAAGTTGTTGACACTTCCAGGGTTCTGTCAATCTGGGCTTCCTTTAGCTTCCTTCTAGTCACCCTCAGCACACAGTTCCCTGTGTGAAAAGCAGGACTGGTAGTCCCACCTTGTCCCATAGGGAAAGGACAGTGAAAGAATAAATTCTCCTCTGCTCTTGGTATCTCCCTCACGTCTTCCCAGAGACCTACAGCTGCTTGGTTAATTGCCTGTTGCTACTGCCTTATCCCAACCATCATTTGCCAAGGGCTGTGCATTTTCAGCAGACTGCACTTATGACCCTTACCCAGCGCCGGGTGAGGCACTTGAAGGATAATGATAAAAGCTGAGTCCTAGTTTGTTTGGAAATAAAAATAACAAAAATCGTCACATTTGTGTAGTGCTTTATTGTTGATGTAATTCTTTTGCATCCGGCATCACAGCCCTTTGAGGTGAGCATGTCAGAACTGCTGCTGGAAGGGAAGCGTACTCAGCATAGCAAGGCCCGAACTCAAGCCTCCAGTCCATGCCAAGGGCATGTCCCCTCTGCAGAGCTATGAACAGAGCGGCTATTAATTAAATACCACTTTAGGCCAGAAGCACTTCCGGAATTAGACAGCCATGCTTTTAAGAGCTGCAAGGCAATAGCTGTACCTTGGCAGGGCTTGTGTCCATTTTAAAGGTGAGACCACTAAAACCAAACAGAAGGCATATGGAAAAAGGAAGTGTGATACAGACACCAACTTGGACCTCGAGAGAGTTCATTCTACAGCCTAGATAGTTTATTGCTAATTTTGCTGTGTGTCCCTGACTTGGCTGCTGGAGGAGAGAAGCTGGCTACATTATTTGAGGCTGAGGATGCAGCCATGCAGAGGGAGCTGTTGGCTTATTGGCGTGGTAGGTGTGTAGCTGGGGAGTGACTTTCTGGGTCTCCTTGCCTTCGGCTCCAGAGTCATGCCCTCTAAATGACAGTATCAAGTTTTCTTGTTCTTCCTCCTCAATAAGTTTTTAAGAAAATATATTTGTGGATATTTTCTCTGCTTTTTAGGGATTAGTGTTTGAGGAGCTTTGCAGCTGTTCACATTCCTAAGGGATGCAGACCCTTTTTTTTTAAATGACCAAGTCTTACCCGACCTAAGAGTCTGGGGGCGGGGAAGAGTGAAGAAACTGTACAAACAAATGATAGATGGAAAAGCTATAAAGACAGATTTCAACTCTTCACCAAACAAAGTTTCTTGGCTCTTGTGGCCTCAAATATAAAATAAGACTGTGAAGCCGCTGAAGCAGGAAACCGCTCTAGCAGAACCTTAATGTGCTCCCTATGAAGTCACGTCTCGTTGACTTGCTTATTTTCCAGCCTGAAGTCTGTTTCATCTTTGTTCATGTTGGCTGGGAAAACTGTCTCTGCAGTATATTTGTGCCCCCCTTCTACCACATGCCCTTCACATCTCCTGCCCCAACACTACTCCAAAATGAGTGAATTAAAATACCTTCATGGAAAGGTAAACCATACTGGGAAAGCACAAAAACTTAAAACAAACAAACAAACTTTGTTGCATGAAATGCTTCTGTAATAATAAAAGAGAATGAGACTCCCTGGAAGGAACAGAGAGAAGAGTCTAATATTTCTAGTATTAATTTTTTTGAAGTCATATTCGCCTCTTTAAGATAAAAATCTTACATAGAACCCCACCTATACAGCAGATCGAGCAGTGTTTTAGTGGTGTAAATCTACTTTTGAAATACAACTTTATAGAGTGTACTATTACCAAGTCAGTCTGTGAGAACAAAAAGACTTGGGGTTTATTGAAATTGGCATTATGAATCAGAGTTGCAGTTTTATATCCGTTTTGAATCCAAGTTATTTCTAGTTCTTGTTTTGGTTGTCCAGTAGCAAATATGAATTCTGATTTATATTTGCAAGTTACTGTAACTGAGATAGTTTAAAATCAATATAGATGCTTAAAAAAGAAGCGTATTTTTGTTTTAAAGTTGTGTTACTAATATTATCTAGCAGCTATGCCTATTTCCCACCATAAATATTAATTGGATAAATCCTAAAACCCATAATGAACATTAAAATTGATAATGAGATGTGATAGTATTGAGCACTCTTACTACCAGTTTGGTCTACCATGAAGACAGCATAGGATCCTGAGCCTTCTGTGGTGTGCAGTTGAACTTGGTCACTGTGTGCCTAGTCATGTGCTGACCTGGACACCTTTCTTTACCCAGTGTGACATGTACAGGTTTGAGTTAAAAACAGCCTCTTCCAAAGCTGTATTTCTGTATTCACTTAGCCAATAGCATATTTTACAAGTTCTGACACCTGCATTGATTACTCCAAGGCTGAGAGACAAAGAAGCTGACAGGGCGGTTCATGAGACAGAGACTGGCTTCTGAGTCCCTCACATACTTAAGGGCTTATCATTGCGTGAATATATTAAGTTGTTTGAAATTGAAATGTGATTCTCTGTAATTTCAGAGTTTCACAGAACACACTTTAAAAGCTCCTGTTCACTGAAACCATTAACTGTCCAACTACATGCTATAAGGATGGAAATAAATATATGCTGTGAAAGTACTTGTAGCTCTTAAAAGTTCTTAAGTAAATATAAATGTATTAGTGTAAAACAATAGGCCATTTAAAAGATTTCCATTTCCGTCCATCCTTTTATCAACTCATTGTTATTTACTCATCCTTTCTTCTGAGGGTGCCATGGGGATTTTTGCTCTGCATTGTTTTCCATGTGTTAAATTGGTTTTGCTTTCCTCCTCCACTTGTGGCTCTGTGGTATGCATTCTGTTATGTCAGAAATCTTTTTCTGTCTCTTACACCACATGGTGATATCCGTACTTTTATAACCAATGACACCTCTAATACTGTACTTTGTTCATATAATACACAACATTTGTGAGATTGAATTATGCATATATGTAAACTACTCTAAGAAAAGATCTAGTAACAGACAGCAAGTTATGTTTACCCATAAGGAGCAGATGAAATTAAAAAAAGCAGGTTAACAAGGTTTTATAGTTTTCTTTGTATAGATCTTTCATATCCTTTTTATTTTCAGGCATTTAAATTTTCATTGGTACAGTTGTAAATGAAGTGGTTTTCTTAATTTCTTCTTTAGACGGATTTTTTGCATATAAGAAGGCTACTGATTTTTGTTTCACACGGGATTAGATAAAACCTCTAATAGCAATCTTGACTGGCTCAACCATGCAGCCGGGTAGCTGGTCCCCAGTCCCCCAACCTGCCACGCTCCTTTCCGGGGTCTGGGAACATGAACCCCCTTGCATCCTAGGGCAGTGGAAGGGCTGAGGACTCCCCAGGCCTCGTACAAGAGGTGGCCTGGAACAATGGGGTTAGCCCCGCCCATTCGCCCAGCTCAGCCATGCAGCAGGCTGCAGATCTTATCCCCCCACCCTCACAGGGAGGGGCTGAGGCGACTGTGGGAGGAGGGTAGTGGGTGGGAGGGGTTACTCCCTCAGGTCTTCTCCAAATCTAGTTAATCCTCACCAGAAACAACTAAATCAGCAATTCAAGGGCAGATACACACGAATATGGAGATGAGAAACAAAGAAGTATAGCCCAACAACGAACATGTCAGATCCATGGGACACAGGACTGTAAAACTAACTATAGAGACTAAACTACCTCAGAAATACAACCACTGAGGTCTACACAGATTGGAATGGAATTTCCCGTTCAGAGATGCCTTCAGTGCGATCAAAGTACCCTCCCACCTTAGAGGGTGAGGAAAGCCACAGAGACAGGCAATGGCCTCACAAGGAACTAGACCAAACATCCCGCCAGAGCCTATCCCAATCAAGAAACTTTGTGCACATGTATCGCTGGGAGAAATGCTCCCAATACCAGCAGCAACCAGAACTACAAAACAAAGAAGGAGCAAAATATGACAGAAGCTGGGTGGGAACAGCTGACCAGAAAGAAGGAGGTACTGAAAAGACACAATCGTGTGAACTGGTGGCCCGCAGCAAAAAGATACTTGGAAAACTAAGCACAGGCCTCTGTGTCCTAGGAAACCATGTTCACACCAGACAAAGGACATTGCTCCAGGAAAGAAGATGAACACAAGGGACTAAAAATTGAAAAATAACTGGCAGTAAAAGAAGAAATGGAGAGACCAGAGGAGTGGGGATGGGGGAGGGGGTAGAAACACCCAAAAGACAAATGTAACCAAAACTTATTCAATAATAGGGGGGAAAAAAACAAACTACTAAATAGCAAAAGCTTTCCTAACCAAAAGAAGAAAGAATGGAGATATTATACTTTCAGACATTAAATTATACTACAAAACCATAATAATTCAAATAACATGGCACTGGAACAAAAACAGACACACAAACCAGTGAAACAAAATTGGTAGCCTAGAAATAAAACCACACATGGTCACACATATGGTCAGCTAATCTACGACAAAGTGACGAAAATTTACATTGGAGCAAGGATAGTCACTTCAATAAATGGTGCTGGGAAAACCGGATCACTACATGTAAAAGGATGAATCTAAATTACTCCTCCACAGCATGTATAAAATCCAACTCAAAATGGATAAAAGACTTAGATTTAAGATCTGAAGCCTTAAAATATATAGAAGAAAACATAGGCAAAACACTCCATAATCTATACTGCAGAAACAACTTTCAGGACACATCTGTAGAAGCAAAGAAAATGAAGGAAAATATCAACAGCTGGGATTACATCAACCAAAATAAGCTTCTGTACAGCAAAAGAGACAATAACCCAAACAAAGACAACCACTGAGTTACTCTCCATACAACTGATAAGGATCTAATACCAAACATATAAAAAGAATTCACAGAACTCAACAAAAAGAAAGCAAATAACTCAATCAAAAAGTAGGCAGAAGAACTTAAAAGATACTTCTCCAAAAAGGAAATGCAAATGGCCAACAGGCACAATAAAGAAAAAAAAGCAAGCGCAACAACACTTATATAATCAGGGAAAGGCAAATCAAAACCACAAAAAGATACCACTTCACACTGATAAGTATGGTCCATACCAAATAAATGGGCATGAGCAAGTGCTGGCAGGATGCAGAGTAAAACGAACTGCTAGTGAGAATGTAGACTGATCCAACCACTATGAAAAGCTATGTGATGAGTAGTGAAAACTACTCAGTAGTGGAGTTACCATTTGATCCAGTGATTCCACTCGTGGGAATCTACTCAAAGAAAATAAAAACACTAATTCAAAAAGAAACCTGTACCCCTGTGTGTATTGCAACAGTATTTACAATAGCCAGCTTATGGAAACAACCCAGATGCCCCCAAACAGGCAAATAGATCAAAAAGTAGTAGTCTATTTACACAATAGAATATTATTCAAGAATCAAGACAAACTCATGTCATTTGCAGCAATAGGGATGGAACTAGGAGGAATCATGGTGATGGAAATACGCCAGAAAAAAAAAAAAAGAAAGACCAGATGGTCTCACTTATGTGTGGGATGTGGGTAAAACAAACAATAGGACAAGAAAAAGTTAAAACTAGCAAGCTGATAACAGAACTAAACCATACAGCAAGAGAGGGACAGGCAGGGAGGGCGAAATTGGGAGGGATGAGCACAAGGGATCAAGATGATAGTTAACAGGTGATATGGTGATGGGAGAACCTTAGGGTATATAATGATGTAAGAACTATATATATAATCATAAAAATTAAAAGCAGGTTAATTGTCATGCTTACTGATTTCTCTTAGAAATCATGTCCTCGGTAAGCATGACAATTATATAAAAATTATAACAATTATATAAAAATATAAACTATATCATATAGGAGTTTGTAACTGAAACTGATTGGAAGTCTACTTGAAGGTTTTCTTGTGATGGAACATTAAATGTTGCTTTCCAGATCTCTCACCATTTGAATTTAGGATTATTTTCTATTGACCTGTTTTTCTTCTAGTTGTTTCAAAAGGTAGCTTAGGTACATTTATCTCTCAGTGCTACAAATTTAATGTTTTCACAGAAGTCTTTTGATTTCCCCGTAAGGTAAGTGAATGTAATATTACTAGAGTAATTGTCACAAAAGTATTAGGGATTTTGACTACAGCAATGTGATGCCTGGGTCAGGATTTGGAGGAGAATGCATAAAATGGCTTCAATTTGGTCTCTACTGTTCATTGATTTGAAGCACCTTTGTGGTGCTGATTAGATAGATATTTGACTTAATGGTCATAGTTACTTTACTGTGGAATTGGAAAGGTCATTCTCAGTTTAATTTTGTATTCTGCAAACCACAGATAACTGGCACCTTCTCACCCTGAATGGAAGCAGTGCTGACTTAAGAACCAAGTCACTCTTTTTTTTTTTTTAACATTTCTACAATTTATTATGCATAATATCTAGTCTATGGCAAAAAGTTACCAGGCATGTAAGTAAACAGGTACATATACTTAAGTCTTTTTTTAAAATTTTTTTAGATATATATTTTTTTATTAATATATAAATTTCACAACTTTGTAATCTCAAGGGTTTGCCCCCCCCTCCTCTCCCTTCCCCCCCTTTCCCTCCAGTTCATAGTTGTGCATTTCATTTTGGTGCTTAGCTTGTTTTGACTTACCTCAAGGCTTTTATTTCTTTCTTTCTTTTTTCCCACTATATCCCATACATTAGTGAAACCATTTTGTTTCTGCCTTTTTCTTTATGGCTTGTTTCTGCTAATATGATTTCTTCTAAATGTATCCATGTTGTTATGAAGTCGTCCAATTTGTCATTTTTAATTGATGAGTAATATTCCATCGTGTATATATACCACTTTTTTTCATCCAGTCCTCTGTTTTGGGGCATTTAGGTTGTTTCCATGACCTTGCAATTATAAATTGTGCTGCAGTAAACATCCGGGTACAGGTGTCCTTTTGTACCCTCATTGAGGTCTCTTTTGGGTAGATTCCCAGAAGAGCAGTTGCTGGGTCAAATGGTAGTTCCATTTTCATTAGCTTGAGGGTCCTCCACACCCCTTTCCATAGTGGTTGAACTAGTTTACATTGCCACCAGCAGTGTAGTAGTGTTCCTTTCTCTCCACATCCTCGCCAGCAATTTGTGTTGCCTGTTCTTTGGATGTGGGTCATTCTTGCTGGTGTAAGGTGGTACCTCATTGTGGTTTTGATTTGCATTTCTCTTATCACTAGCGATGTTGAGCAATTTTTCATGTGCCTGTTGGCCATTTGTATTTTCTCTTTGGAGAAGTGTCTTTTTAGTTCTTCTCCCCATTTTTTGATTGGGCTTTTTGTTTTGCTTTTGTTTAGTTGTGTGAGTTCCTTGTGGATCTTCATTATTAAACCCTTATCACTCATGTGGAGAGCAAAGATTTTTTCCCATTTGGTTGGGCATCTTTTAGTTTTTTCTGTTGTCTCTTTTGCTGTACAGAAGCTT
>PVHY01002589.1:40215-123563 GCA_004024945.1 Uropsilus gracilis | reverse complement strand
TTCTCACAGAGTACGTCAAACCAAGAAAGTTATTCATAAAAGTACAGCAGAATTCTGAATCAAATTAATTTAACTCAACTAATATCCTGAGTATACACTTTCAACTTCATTAAAACGTCTATATTTATGATGGATACATCATAAATCTTAATAGAGTATCATTACATAAGTACAAAAAAATTCCAGCAACCCTAGTAAAAAGAAATCAGTGACTAAAATTAAAACTGACTCCCTGATTTGTATTCAGGAAAATAAGGTTTCCAGATGTTCCCCTTCCATCCTGTGTGGCAAGCTCCTTGGGTTCATTTCATCTTGGTGACGAAAGATCTGAATTTTTAAACAATACAGCAAATGAAATAACCTTTTAAAATGTCACAGTTCTTGCTCAGAATAATTATTTCAATGTCTGAGTTAGCTATCTTTAATGATACCATGAATGAACAAATGAAATGAAATTTTATTCTGCCCAATAATAATACCCATCATCTTCGTCATATTTCCCAATAGGAAAGAGATAATTAATAATGTGCTTCTTTTTTTTTTAATGCTACTATTTGTTAGCACTTAGTGCACTGGGTATAGTTGAGAGGTCTTCTATATACTGGGTATCTTTTCACTTGTTTCTGACACCTATAGGTAATATCTATTTGGAACTACTTCTACCTGATAGGCAGACTCATGTATTCCATCACTTTTTCTGGTTTACATGTATCAGGTTCATTTGTTCACAGAGTTTCAGTTCTTACTTTCACAGTGTTTTCAATCTTGTGGAACTGGATAGGAGGAAGAAGGCTTTGAACTGGTAGATTTTTTTATTGGCAGTTTTGCTCAAGAGCCAGATGTGACCATAGTAGGTCCATATGCATGGCCACACTGGTCAGAGGTCACATTCTATATATTTTAATCAGGCATGTCCTCTAAACAAGTTAGTTTTCTCCGTTGAATCTTGCAATTTGGTCTTCCCAAGTGAAAAATGTTAGAATGAACCCCCCTATGCCCCACTGCATTCAAAAAACAACAACAAAAAACCAGAACCAAAAAACACCACCCTAACTCCCTTCAATTCACAGGGTATAAGATTTATAGCTAAGAAAGAAAAAGAAATTGTGCACTTTATCCTAGTAAGTTAATATTTAGTTAAGGTTCACAATCACTATTGACTAGGCACATTTTTGACAAGTGATTCAGAAAATCGGTGACAGAAAGATGAGTAAATAAGAATGGTTAAAGAAGCTAAGGGAGCTCGGTGTCAAGAAAGAAGACTGGTCAAGTCCATTAAATACAGAAGAGCTAGTACTAACTCAAGCTAAGAAGAGTCCACTCAATTTTATACCTGCTAGGGTGCAGAGGTAGGGGGTAGAAGTGATCTTGGAAAGTCATTTCAGGAAAAGGACACAGGCTAAAGTCAGACTGCACTACTCTGGGGAGCAAAAATGAAGAAGCTAAGAGAATAGACCAGCTAGAATAAGATAAAAACCTGAGAAAGTTTTGAATCGTTTATTATATTAGAAATGTGAGCATGTGTAAAAGGTGATTGGTTCTCGGCCCAAAAATCTCTGTAGATAATGTTAGACTGCATCTAGAACTGGCTAGTCTATGTCTGTACTTAACTTACAAAAGCATTTCAAAATACCTAAATTCAAAACTTAATGCATTCTCCCCCAATCTGCTCTTCCTCTTGCATTCCTGATCTCAGTAACAGGATCATTCTGTGGAGGATGCAAAGAACCTGAGTCTTCCCAACTCTACTCAATTTCCTCTCCTACTATGTTTTACCCCTAACAAACAACTTACTGTTTCTCTAGTGCGTTGTTCTGTTCTATCTTAGTGCTCTTGCTCAAGCTTTTCCTACTATTTAGCATTTCTCCAATCCCAAGAAGTAAACATCTACTTATATTTCAAGACTCTATTCAAAAGCAAAATGAGAGAGATTAAGATTCAAGATACTCGTCTTTTATGAAGTTTTTTGAGACTATGCCTCCTTCACCTTAGCACAATTAATCATTTTTTTATTTCTTTAATTCCAAGGGTTCTCAGATAGTCTTGTGGATAATTCATTTTTTCCACTAAGTACATAAACAATTCCTTTCTAAAATAACCTTTTATACCAATCTAACTTATGCCAAAATGCTATAATTTCAGAGTTGTTCTTGAGATGATTAGCAATCTTACATTAACTTGCAAATTAGCCTTTGTATCTAATATAGCTGGACCAAAATAAGTGCTCAATCAATGTTTAACTCTCGTGGAAGAAAAGCAATCGGAAAAAAAAGCCAAAGGTTATGAAAGGGGCATATAAAGATAAAATTCTGGAAAATAGCCACCAACTTGTAAGTGAAGCTGAAGATGGGTTAGTGATCTCTAAGCCGAAAGGGTTCTTGACTTGTCTCATCTGCTTTTTGAAAACCCTTGTATTGAACTGGGTCTCTTCTGAGTTTCTCAGTATTACTGGAACATCCCAACCAAACCTGAAGAAAGATAAAAATGACAAAATTTTAACAAATTATAAAACTATGTTGTATGTAAAAACACAGTATTCATTAGTTAGTCATGCTAATATTAAGAATTTGGAAAGGATTATTTCCCAATTTACATTATATTACAGGATTAATCAAGTATTAAAAGTTCAGGGCCAGGCATGGTGGCACATGTCTGTAAGCGGCAGCCTAGGAAGCTGCGGCAGGGGCCAGGGATCATGTTCAAGTCCCGCCGAGGGCACGTAGTGAGACCTAGTTCCAAAAAAATATAGCTGGACATGGTGGCACGCGTCTGTAATCCCAACTACCTGGGAAGCTGAGGCTGGGGATTGCTTGAGTCTGTGGTACCCTGGGCAACGTGAGCCAGCGGTTCCACAGGCAAAAATAGCAAGACCTAGTCTCAAAAAAAAAAAAAAAAATAGAATTAAGAGTTCAAAAGGTCCCAAAGAACTGCAATATATTGTTCAGCTGATTCAATCAACATATTCTTGAAAACATATCTAGTGTTAATGTTGCTGAATATTGCAGAAGCCAGATGATGATATATAAATGACACCTGCTACAAAAGGAAAAATATGATTAAATTATTGAATTTTTAAAAGGTGTGAAAAATAAATACAGATTTAACATATAAACTTTTGACTTATTTATAGGACTTTTAAACTATATATATTTTTATAAAATATATTTTCATTTTTAAATTTCACATAAAAATGTGACAATGCATATTGCACAGACAGAAATTTTAAAAATCTGAGCTTACTCAATTTAAATATAATAATCCAAAATTAATATATACTAGTTAAGAGGAGACTTTAGGTTAAGTAGTACAGTAGTGTTCTTACTCTCATGCACTTTATTCTTGCCAAACACACAACAATGCTAGATAAAAAAATAAATTAAAAAGCTGCTGCTGAAATGCATAAACTCTGATATATTTAAAATTTAAACAAAGCAACAGTACTCAGCAATGAAAAGAATGTCATTGCTACAGCCCACTGAACACTCTCACAAACATCATGTTGTGTAAAAGAAGCCTTACACAAAAAGCAAATGCTATGTGACTGTGATATGCATTTCTAGACCAGGCAAAATTAATCTAGTTTAAATGTATAATAGAATAATGGCTGCTTTTGGAGGTGTAGGAGTATAAACTGACTGGGAAAGGGCATAAGGAAACTGTCTGGTGATGTTACATGGTCTACATATCAATAGAAGAATGAATTGTATAAATGGGTTATTTGATAACACTTGAGTGTACACTTCATTGTTGTAGATATTATCTCAAAAGAAAAAGTTATAAACAAAAAACAGGGCTCTCCAGTTAATGATGCAGTACTTACAGATAAAGACTACAACTTCATTTGTGTGACTAAGAAATAAATGGATTGATAAGTAGGTAGAAGAATGGATGGCTGGACAGATAAAGACATTGCAGCAAAACACTGATAGTAGAACCTAAATGATAGGCAGATATGTAGCCACTGTACAGTTCCTTCAAGTTTTCTATGTTTTAGCAGTCCATCGCCTTAACCACTCAGCCACCTTGTCCAAGTTTTCTATGTTTTAAAAAATTTATGTTAAAGTGTTTTAAAAAAGAGACATTGCTGGACTCAAAGACAAATATTTATGGATCTGAAAAGAGAAAGAAATTTAAGTAATAAGTAAGGCTGATGCCATGGTTTGATATATTCTGACTGACAGTAGGCAGTAGCAACCAAAACTTCACCTCATGAAGAAGCCTTAGTTTGTCCACTCAATACAAGGCAGAGTCAGATTCACAGTTTTAAACCAGAAGGTGGATTAGGCCAATATCACTGGTTTAGAACTGTCACTATAAGACTGATCATTGCCTGAGATTCTAGGTATATGTCTGGAGGTAATTGTAGAAGGGCTAGGGAAGGGTGAGGACATAGGGAGGGGGGGAACCTCCCATTAAAATTTAGGTTGCAAATAAAAATCTCAAAACACAAGAATAAATCTAAAGTCAATAGAAGACCAATACAAATAATAAATGACAAAATTTTATTATAGATGAATTTACTTTTATAGAGAGATTAGAGAAGACTGCCTTGGTGCTGCCCCAAAACTAAAAAACAAACATCTAGCAGATTAAACTGTTTCTAAGTAAGTTAATGCATTTCAAAACAAAGTCAAGAATACTTTTCTGAATATGAAGATATCCAGCACCCAACAAAGCAAAATTCACAATGTTTAGCATCCAATAAAAAATTGACAGGTTTAAGGCAGTGGGAAAATGTCACACATAATGAGAAGAGAAACTAATCAATAGAAATAAGCCCAGAGGGCCAGGCATGGTGACGCACGCCTGTAAGCGGCAGCCTAGAAAGCTGTGGCCAGGGCCAGGGATTGTGGTTCGAGTCCCACCGGGGGCACATAGCAAGACCTCGTTCCAAAAAAATAGCTGGGTGTGGTGGCGTGCGCCTGTAATCCCAGCTACCTGGGAAGCTGAGGCTGGGGACTGCTTAAGTCTGTAGTACCCCAGGCAACGTGAGCCTGTGATTCCACAGGCAAAAATAGTGAGACCTAGTTTCAAAAAAAAAAAAAAAAGAAAGAAAGAAACCCAGAAAGGACACAAATTTTGGGATCAGTACAGAAGGACATGAAAATAATTTCTGTAACCATTCCATATTTTCAAGAAGGTGAGTAAGGATTAAGCACATTATATAGAGATATGGAAGATATAAAAAGAGACCCAAACCCATTTCTGGAGATGATAAATACAATATTTGAGATGAAAAATACCCTAAATGGGATTAAAATAAGATTATATACTACAAGACAAAAGATTAATAAATTTGAAGATACAGGAACAGAAACTATCCATAATGAAATCGTGAGGGAAGATGCTGAACAAAAACAAACAAAACATTAGTATACCTAGGGACAATTTCAAGCTATCTAACATACAAATGACAAAAGTATGCAGAGGAGAGCGTGAAGACAGTACAAGACTAGAGAGTAGTGCCACTCAACAACACAGAAACAAAAATTCCTATCAAAATTTAAGCAAATTAAATACAACAGTATATAAAAAGATTAACATCTCACGACCTGGTGAGATTTACCTCAGGAATGCAAAGTTGGCTTAACATAACATTACAAATGTAAGGTAGTTGACCTATTAACAAATTGAAAATACTAGACTATGTGATTATCTCAATATATGCAGAAAAAACACTGGCTAAAATCCAGTATCTATTCCCAATAAAAACCATCCACCAACTAGGAATGTAAAGGAATTTACTCAACCTGATAAAGGACAGCAATAAACAGGTACAGCTAACATTACACTTAACGAAAGGACTGCTTTCCTTCAGGAACAAGACACTTAAGAGTAAACATTCAATCTCTGGGTAACTGTTTCCCTTTAAATGTTTAAACCTTTAAATGTTTATAATGGGACATGGAACTTTATAAGGGATGGCAATACTATCAATGAAGCACTCTTGGGCGGTAGAGGAGGGGAGTAGAGGGCTACAAAGAACGAAGAAATCCAGTTACCGCAGAACCAATTAACCCACAATCTCTATTTTCACTACTCCCCACTGCCTCAGTGTCTTTGAAAGGTTAAGTCAAGAGATGAGTTAGGACATAAGATAAATTTCCCATGATGGCCATAGGGTAATGCCTTCCCCTTCTTTTCCTCATTCCTTCATTCCTTGAGTAAAACAACAAAGAACAAAACCAAGGAAGAAAAAAACCACTTTCTATATCTTCCTCACTTTATCCCCTAGAGCCTTCCTTATCATTTTAATTCTCCCTACTTCCCCATTTTCCCCCTTTACTCCACCTCATGGTTCCTTATACTCACACTGCCAGCAGTAAAGTGAAAATCCAGATCTCATGGTGTTCATTTCTACTACAAGTTCAAGCATTGTATTTCAAGTACTTTTTCATGTTGCACCAAAAATTGCAACTAAAGAATCCTTAAAGGTGTAGGAGCCAGAAACCACAACAGGCAGGACTTTGGGAAGTATCTGGAAGCATCCCATTGTAATCATGAGATTCTTTTGAAATATACCTTATATATACCACAGTACATCTGGTTTTAACAGAAAAGTATTATTTCTTCAAATCTTTACATAAAATCAGTGTTCTAGGAATGTACATCATATTTACTCTATGGCTTTGTACACACTTTGAATGGTATAAATAATTTAAGCGTGAAAATACTGCCTCTCTGTAAGCATGTGTCTCTAAGGCTGGCCCATCATCATTTTGAGATCACATAGCACATTCCCTATAAAAAGAAATTTACTGCTTTAGATTTCTGATTTTCTGCCTCATGCTTAATATAAATTTTCTAATATCCTAAGGAGCTTGATGTGATTTCTGTACAACTTTTAAAATCAGTATTCTTGAATCTTGTTCAGTCGTTGGACTTTGTCATGTGACCTGTTTAGTGTGAAGAATAAACCTATAGAAAAGTATACAAAACATATCAGTGAGTTAAAAAGTAACTGTTATTCATATTAAAAGCCAAACCATGGTCCTCAGAAAGTTTCCTGTGTTTCCTATGTACTTCCCTTATCTCTCCATTATCTTGCTTTCTATTAATTTAGTTTCCCTGCTTTTGAAAGTTAAGGCAGAAGCATACTGCATATACTTTTATGTGCTACTATACAACATTATATTTGCAGTCTTCTATGTACCAGTGAGGTAATTTTTGTAGCTATATAGTATTCTGTTGTACAAATGTGCCATAATTTGTTTACTCTTTCTATTCTTAATGACCATATGTGTGGTCCTCACATTTTGGTCCTTATGTATAATGTGTACACAAACATTTTCATACATTTTCAAGTGCACATATATGTGTACGCCCTTCTCTTGGATATACACCAGAAGTGGAATTTCTTAGCTCTAAGATCTGAGGTGGTTCAATCTCTGTGGATAAAGCTATGGCACAGTATCAACTTACACTCCAAAGTAAACCACAAGAGTACTGTTTACCAGCAACCATGAGTATCTCCCTCACTCCAGGTTCTTGCCAGAAATACTGCTAACAACCCCACTAGGTACGTGATGATACTGCATTATGGTTTTAATTTCACTTTTCTGATATTAATGATGAGCACTTTTTCTTACGTCTGTTGCTATTTGAATAGACTCTTTTATGAAAGCCCCTTTCAATCACCTTCCTTGTCTTTCTACTGGTCTGTTTTTATTTTTTCTTTACTGAAATAGAAATATGTTTTTGTTTGAATATAACTTTTGTCTTTCTACAGCTTGTGTTTTTCATACTTAGAATGGTATCTTTTGGTGAATACAAGTTCTTCATTTTAACACATTTATTAACTTCTCCCTTTACAGTCAATGCTTTTGCTCTTTGGCTTCTCATTACTGTTCATCTAACTTAAGTCCTAATACTGCAATACTCTTAACTACCATTCAGAAATTTTTGTATTCTTAGCCGGGTGCGGTGGCGCACGCCTGTAATCCCAGCTACTTGGGAGTCTGAGGCTAGGAATCACTTGAGTCAGCGGTTTTGAGACTACCCCGGGCAACAAAGCGAGACCTATTCTCTAAAAAGTAGCCGGGCATGGTGGCACACACCTGTAATCCCAGCTAAACAAATTTTTGTATTCTTGTCTTTTTAAAGGAGTTGGCCAAGCATGGCTAAAGTAGCCAGTGTTTACTTCATCAAGGCATTGGGTCCAGTTTGCCAACCCGGAGAGAAAATGGGAGAGGGGGAATTCACTGTTACAGAGTGACGTCATAGGACCACGCCCCTTGTCCGACCACGCCCCTTGTCCTAGACTTTATGGGTAATGAAACTGAAGATCATGTAAGCTGTACTTTCTGGCAGCTGGTACACTGATGACTCATGCTGAGCTTTCAGCCTAGTATAACTTGACACCTTTTTACCCAGCATTTAACCAGCATTGACTTGCTCATTTTTGCACGAAAATCCACAAGCCTCACAGTTTCAACTTATTTGATAAGGACCAATATTTCCTTTCAAAAGCAGAATATCTAATATGCAGAAATAACCTAGAGTAAGGGTAAAAACTGGAGATGGGTGGACACCAATACTTCGCTGGTACTGACAAAGGGTTCTATGAAATAAAGGTAAGTAGACCCAGCAATATGTTTCTGGCCTCCATCCTTCCATTTGGCTTTTTCCACATTTTTAATCAAACACTTGAATAAAGACACTGATTTCTTATGTATTAGATTACACTGAGATGATAGTAGAAGGAAGAGCAAAATTGAAAAATGAGAAATTTTCATTTCAAACAAATCCCATCTTTATCTACTCATTCTGACAATTGTTACTATGAAATACCAACTAAATATATATTTCTTAAACTTCTTCTGATTTTCTATAAACTTAACCCCTCTTTGACATTTCTAAATTGTTTTCCATTTCTAAATTGATGTCTAATCTTCATATAGCAATAACTTGTGGACAGCTAATTCTAACTACATTTCTTTTCATAACTGCCCAAATACAGCGTCTTGCTCTTCACACACTTCTGACACTTATCAGTAGCTGATCAATAGGCCTGACCTCATTTTCTCATGTCTAGAGTCTCAGGGAGCCGCTCATGAATAAAGGTTCCTTTGAGGGTAAAGTCTTGAACTCAGAAGTATATGGTTTTTACCACCTCTTGAGCTTTGAGCCATAACATCATTCAGAAAACACACAGGCAGTTGTTAGGTAGGGGGCTTCTTTCCTGTGTAGTCTCCCCAGGAGACTTGATTAGGTCGATGAGATTGGGTCAGAATATAGAAAGTCATTCATAGGGAAATTATTGATAGGGGGTGAGGGTTATGTCTACGCTTTTGGGGTTTTTGTTGGTTTTTTCTTTTTTTTGGTTTTTTTTTTTTCTTTCTTTCTTTTTGGACTTTGAGAAAGTAACTCAATGTCTAAAATTCTATTGCCTTCATTGTAAAAAGTTCCCACTGATAGAAACTAGCAAATGATCTTAAGGCCTAAGGTTTGAGATGCCACTTTTAACAGTTCTGTTTTCTTCTGGATTGTTCCAAGAAAATTCTTACCAATTCATGTATCATAGATTTTATACCCAAAGCAAGTACAAACTAAAGTAATATTCTTTTCCTTAGAGGTTATTTGTACCTTATCACAGACACAGCTTACTGCATTCAACAGGTGAAAAGAGGAATAGCAAATGTCAGTGTGTTAGGCAGGATCAGTAGGAGACAGACACCAAGTGAGTTCTTTAAACAGAAAGAATTTAATCTAAAGAATTGTAAAGTATGTCAGGAAGATTAATAAAGCAAGAGGGGGATACTGAAAAAACTCTAGCAGGAAGCAGTAATCCTGCCTACCGCTGGAGAAACAAAAGGAAATGTAGGTTATTACAATTAGAGAAGGGTTCCCCTAGTGTTGGGACTCAGTCATAGGAGTGTTGGCTAGTGCTGATATCTCTATTATGACTTTTCTAGGCATAAGGAGGACTTATAAACTAAAATCTACTGCAGTTTACACAGGTCAACTCTCCTTGCCAGAGTTGTAGACCTGCAGAAGGAAAAAACCTATTAAGAAATCCCTTTTCCTCCTTCAGCCTTTCACTTTCTTTCTAATACTCTAATGGCAGAGCCTAAAAAGGAGCTAACTAGCACAAGAGAAATGGATCTGCAAAGTTCCAGCCCCTGAATAACAAAGCCAAGCATATAATAATGTATGTGTAGCTCATAGATGAAGATCAGAAGGATGATTTAGTATGCCCATATAGCAATAGTACAGGATAGAATCAGTCCTTGAGGAAATGTAACCACCCTTTCAGTCAAAGGTTCCAAACCTAAGGATGGTTAGGTCTGGAAATTGGGTGGAAGGGCATAAGGCTCTATGATTGTAACTCAAGTCAGGTTCTGGCTCAAGATCTAGAGTTTTCCCTTTTGTGTAGGTCATGTAACATTTAGTAGAACACCCATCTATTTTTTATTCCTAAGGACACCATAACCCACTAGCCATTGTTAAAGAGCACTGCATACTAAAATATTCCTGCTTTGTACCCCATGGTCCTTATGAACCTATATCCACATTAACTCCTAAGGTTATGTGTTGCCACTGGACCTCAAGTCAAGAAGTTCACCCTAATGAAGTTCCACTATCAGCAGCAGCCTAGAGAGGACAGGTACTGGAGACACCCAAGGATAGAGGATTTCCTTGGCAACATATTTTTCAGTGAAAAGTGTGTCTTCTATGTACCGTAGAAATATGGAGCAGGGAATGGGTGTAACTGTTGCACATAATAAATCCAGTCTAATATTTCTATCTTCCTAAACCTTCAGAATCTTTCCTCATTTTATGCCAGGACAGTTCTGGCATCTCAACCTTATTAAATATAGGTCACCTCTGAGTCCCAATTTCAGTAAACCAAGTATAAATTGACACATTAGTATCAGGATTTCTGGAGACTACACCCAGTCAATAAATTTGATCTGATCTAGTTTTATATTCCATCTTCCAGTAGCCTGACATACTTACAATCTATTCTCATACACAGTTTCAAAGTACCCACTGATAGAAATTAGTAAAATGTTGCAACTCTTTTAGAAGTTAGGCTATTTATAGCCAGTCAGGTTGTACCCCTCTTCTAAGAGCAGAATGATATATGGGTTTCAGGAAAAACAGTAATAGAGCTAAATCTTGAGTATAGACATACTCTGCAAAGCAATTGCCCATGGCCAGGTCATCACAGGATTACAAGGAAAGGCTACTTTTCCAGACACAGAAAGGAGGCTGCTTCCATCAACAAGAGAGCGACTGGACTTTCAAGATTCTCAAGGTGTGTTCAAGTCTACTTAGATATTCCCATTTTAAGTCTTGGGGTTTCTTCAACTTTCCCATTTTAACATCTCATGCTTCTTCCCAACCAGTGTAAACAAATAGACATTAAAAACTGAAAAGGCAAAAAGCTAATACTGGGCATCAAAGAAGCAGTAAGAGTAGGAAGCACCTATCACTTCTAAAACAGGAACAGAGAACAGAGAAAAATTACAGGCTAGAAATTTGAAGTTGTCCATGAATCTGGGAAAAGGGTACTGATATCTTTCAAGCAGTACAAATGTGGTTGTTTCTAGGAGGGTAGAAAACTCTAACTTGCAAAAAAAAAAAAGGGTCAACTGCTTGTGCCAAAGTGAGCCAATACTCCTGTGGTGAGCCAGACAAGAAAAAGAACAAACAGGAAGAGTAAGTCTTTTCATCCTCCTCTAGCCTTCAATCTTCCTCCCCAGGTGGTAAGCCTCATAAGCAGTCAGTTGGAAAAAGAGAAATGTAGTTTAGAGATCCTGTCCCAGATTCACAAAGCAGAGCAGAAAAGAGTGGTATGAAGCTGAGAGGATAGTTTAATAACCTCCAATCAGAAGAAGACAAAGAGTAGCTACCAAGTCAGGGTGTGTGATTATTTGGAACTGTTAAAAGATGTAGATGGTATTTTGGTCTCTTTTCTGCATTTGTATGGCATATGGCAGGGACTTAAAAAATGTGAGTTACTAGAGCTGACAGAAACCACCACATAGTTAAATAGAAAGTTCACACTACTGGTTCCATGATTCTTTGTTATTGCTATTGGGATTCCAATAATCAGATATTTTGACTCTGTCTCCACTCCCTCACAGGACAGGTGGGCAAAGGAGAACAATGGAAAGAAACTCAAGTAGTACTGTGGCAAAAATCAGGATAGAGAGGACAGATGACCAATGGGGATTAAGTTTTAGGAGGTTTAAAAAAAAAGATGTGACAAAGGGATTAATGGGCTCACTTTGAGCTTAAGATTCTATTGGAACAAACTTCTTTTTATGAGTTCTAGATTGTGTCCAGGTTTTCGTTATTTTTAGTTGATGAATCTGTGGTCTTAGGTTAGCAATTAAACACTAGTACAAAGTTTATCTACAAGGGCTAACTCACATGGAGAGAATGGTAGGGCCTAGGCTCAAGGTGACTGATTAGGCCCAAATCAAAATGGAAGTTACTAGCACTTACATGGAGTGAGCCTAGACTTCCTGAAGTTCTCTAATTATCTGGGCTTCCCTATTTGTAAAAATCATATCTAAATAGAGTGGTTATGTAATAATTAAGTCTTCACACCAAGTTAAATATGGTAGTGTCAAGACTTAAACCTAGGTTTGTCTAATTTCAAAGTCTGTCTCTTAATAACTACAAATTTCCTGACTGTCCTAAACCCACAGATGCCACCCACATTAGGACCCTCACTCACTTTCTTCTTCCCAGTACTGAAGACATACATCTAATTAGTTGACTTATTTAACATAAAAATGTAATGGTATATTCCAATATCAAATAGTTACCTATTTTCCTAAGTGGAGGAAAAGTCATTCCTTTAGGGGAACACTACCATTATGGTCATTAACAAATCTTTTACTCAGTTGGCCAACATCTTCCTAATTTCAATTACACAGTTCCTTGAAATGAAGAACATAGAGTCCCCCCGGACTTTATCAAGAATAACAAATTCTAAGACTGATCTTAATCTTCCTCCACCACAAACAAGGAGTTTTATGCTTTACTCCAGCTCTAATGGGGAAAAGTGAGAAAAGGTAAAAACTGCTTGGTTTTCAAAGATGTTATATAATTTCAAAAAGTAGTAAGGGCTTGTGTCCTTTCTTTAATATAATGACATACATGCCATCAAATATCACTTTACACAGCCTGCTCTACTCACTAACATTGTCTTCTCGTCTGGGCTGTCACACGGTGTTCTTCAAAAGGCCTTCTATTTGCTACTACACCCATTTAACCCGATTTTTTTTTTTCATTCTACAAAATCCAGCTCATGTATCTCTCCCCAGGGGACAGACTGGTAAGATGGTTTCCATCTAGTTATATTAAAAAGCTTCTCTAAACATCATACATTACATCTCCACAACAGAGAAATTTTAGAATTTCAGGGCAGAAGAATTGCTCATTATCTAACACCCCATTCTCACAGTTTCTACAGATAAACTTCCTCTCTCTCTCAGTGTAACTTATCTCAAAGGTCTCTTTCAAGTCTAAAATTAGATCTTTATAGTTCTATCAACTAAACATCATCACGTCAAGAGGGTAGAATGTGTGCAGAAACCATTTTAACTTCAAATGATAACAGCGATCATTTGTAAATTATGCTGAACGCTAAGAGGCCCAATACTCGGTTTAGACCAGAAGAATAACAATTAACCTGTTTACTCTCCACGTCTGAGCACTGCCCCGTAGTGACGGATTCACTTCGGGCACACAGTAGACCCCAATCAGAGACAAAAGCCCGTTGGACAAGCAATCTTATCCCAACACCAGGCCAGTGTCTGCCTGGCTACTTTATTACCTAGAAACAAAGCTGGGTAAAATAGCTCTCGCTCCAGCACCATCACCAGATGCCCTCTGCGACGGGGACGGGGCAGTGATGCAGAGTGCTGCGGACACCTTGTTTTCCTCCCGCAGTCAGTGTTGGCCGGGAGTACCGACTCCAGGCAACTCCATGTATCCCAGCTTCGCAGTCCCCGGCTCCAATGCCCCCTGCTGCCTGTCGCAATCCCACTTCCCAGCTATCTGCCCCATGGTCCCTAGCCTCTGGCCCTGGGGCACTTACCATCCCAATACCAGGCCAGTGGTCACGAAGAAGCAGGTAAAGACCACTGCGATGTAAAAAAGCGGCGAATACTCATAGAGCGTTACTAGAAACACCGCAGCCATTAGGGCTTCCCCAGGCTGAGCTGGGCTCCAGCAGCTCAGCTCTACCTAAGCCAAGCCAAGCCAGCCCAGCCCAGCCCAGCCCAGGCCACCCGGCCCGGGCGGAAAAAAAAAAAAAACAAAACAAAAAAACAAAAAAAAACCCTATGGTGTCCGGCATAAGACAAACTTTGTAGGCCTACACTCACTAGAGGTTCCTGTAGGCTAGACGCCCCGGCTGCCTCGCTGGCTGCGGGAGCCGAAGGACCAATCAAGACGTCACCTGTAGGGCTCGCCCCGCCCCTTCACCCCAGTTCCGAGACATTGACATCGTTGAAGGGCGGGGCTACAGCTCGCACCGCCCTCGCCTCGCGGGATTGGTTCCCTGAGCTTCTCCTCCTAAGTCTGACTTAGCGGTCCCTGCTTTTCAGCGGCAAATTCTAAATGAAAATAGGGGCCTACTTCATTCAGTGCTTGGGAAAAGCTATATGACTCCAAAGAGAGGAAGTACAGCCTAAACCCACGTCACAGATTCTAAATCCTGAAACTCTGCATATTACATCCGAAGCAACTTTGGAAGTTAAAGGAAGGAGAGGAAAAGGGCGGTGGGCAGCAGACACAAAGTGAAATAACTCCACACCTGCTCTTGTTCCATCTGGAAGACTTTCGGATGGGCACTGTGCAAAACACCAGAAGTGCCACAGCAGTCTGTGTAATCCTTGTCACCTTTTTCAACTGGAATTCAGCGATAGAGGAAAATTAGCACTGCGAATGGAATATTCTCAAGAAAAATGAATTGTCCACCCACCCTTAGCCCTTTCTTACTCCTCCCACTATAGCCTTAGCGTTAGAACGAGATATTTTGACATTTTGGTATTCATTTTCACTCTAATAATTTTATATATGTGATTATTTACTTGAATTGACTAATTTAGTTAAAAGCAGAAAAAATTACATGCAAGAAAGGAGTGAAAAACATCCATTACCCAACCCCCTTTTAATTCCCAGCAGTCATCCTTTCTAGCAAAGTAGCCTAACTGGAAAAGTTTCTCACAACACTTTCGCTGGCATTTTGTTTACATTTAAACCCAAGGCCACATCTACTACCACAGAGACAGGAAAATGTAGTGTTATTCTGAGCAGCAACATACTTGGCTACAAATCAGGGTCTTCTTAACAAGGAAGAAAGAGACAAAGAACGTTGGGAGAGCTAGCTAGATAAGTCCCTCAAGACTCCCAGTCACCATTAAAATTACTATTGTAGTAAAATGGTCTAGATTTGTGCTGTGGCTTCACCTAACCCTTGAAAAGTGACTATATATTGTATGTGTTCTGGAACTGTGCTGTGTGAGAAGCTTATTTCAACATTATTTTTAATGACTATATATATATGATTAACAAATGTGTAATTAGCACTCAGTTATTCGACAATTTTTATTAATATAAACAGCACCACAATGAACATTCTTAAAACTATATAATTTCTTATGATAAATCTGTATAAGGTGGAACTTATGACTCAAATGTATGTACATTTTAAGTGGAGAAAAGCTGGTCTCCAGAGCTGTGCCAATTTATGCTCCTATCTATTCATCCTTGTTTTTCCCACCACTTGCTATAATAATAACAAACATCTCAGCCATTGTGAAAGGCAATAATATTTCATTAAATTATAATTATTTTCATTATGAAAATTAAAATGTAGAGAACTCCAAGTTAAACTGGTATTTTAAATACATGTTCATAATTTTGCTCCCCCCCACTCCATTAAAGCTAGAGTAAAGGGGTTTTTAAATAAACAAAGAAAAGAAAAGAAGGTGACAGCAGCAATATAATGAAAAATGGAAAACAGATGAGAAAGGATAATTCACCAACTAGGTCATAAAGGTCAAATCCTAAACCAGCAATGGAGAAAACTGAGACCAACTGATTTATTCTGCAAAACCTCAAAAAAAAAGAACATAAATTCAAGTCAAACTCTAATTCCCACTTGGATATCTGCTACAACCATCAAAATTTGTCACTTTACTTCTGAAATAGATTTCTTCTAATACGTTTTGCACAGTGATAGGAAAAACAATTTTTAACACATATCTTATTTTAAAGCATATCTGTTTAATTCCTCTGCTGAAAATTCTTGATTGGCAGGCTATGCATCTTTGAAGATGAAATCTTAAGTTCTTTATTTGGCCTTAAGTTCTTTATTTGTGCATCTCTGCATGGCCCGACTCCCACGTATCTTGTGCATTCAGAACATGTTTATTGAGTATCAAATAAGTGCAGATTCTGTAGAAAGCAATAGGAATACAATAAAAAAATTATATACCTCTGTTCTCATGGAGTTAATCTAATGGAAAAGAGAAACATTGACCAAAAATTTTGAACAAAATGTGAAAACAAAATTATGGTAAATACGATTAAAAGGGAGGATCTATGAGAGCATGCAATACAGAAATGGAGAAACAAAATAGATCAAGGAAGTTTTTCCTCAAGAATAGATTAATGAGTTGAGAGTGGGTAGAGAAAGGAATACCAGGCAAAGAGGAAGGAGGGGAGAAAGGACATTTAGTACAATAACCACAGCATGTGCAAAAGCTGAGAACTCAGATGCAGAAATTATAGCATACCTTAGAAAATGAAAACTTGGGATGGCAAAGTGGAGAGTGAAGAGAAGCATGTTATGAGATAAAAATGGGGAGATAAGTAAGGCCTAGACCATACCAGAATCTTGCCATTTTAATTATTCAATTTTCTTGTAAGAGAAGTCACTGTTGTGACTGTTGTATTATGTACCAAGTTGTACTCCCCCCCAACCTGGAATGTATATGTTTATATAGAATTTACATAGACCCACGATGTGAGTCTATTTGGAAATAGGACTTTTAAAGAGATAATTATGGTTAAGTGGATTCTTAAGGGTGGAATCTGAATCCAGTTGAACTGGTATCCAAAGAAAAAGAAGACCAGAGATAGCTCTCTTTCTGTGCATGGATACAGAGAAAAGATTACGTGAAAATACTGAGGTGTCCATCTGCAATCCATGAAGAGAAGGCCCATAAGCCTGCTGGTACCTTGATCTTAGAATTTTAGACTCTAGAACTGTGAGAAAATATATTTAATACTCAGTGTGTGATATTCCATTTGAGCAACCTGAGCAAGTTAATTTAGAATGTGACAACTATTTGAATTTTGAATTAACCACTTTGGCTACTGTGGAATTCATTGAAAGGAGGTTGGGATGGATAAAATATGGGAATATCAATTGATGTATTCTTTCAAAAGTCTAGGCAAAAAATATTGGCAACTCCTATTGAGAGGGATGAGGACTTGAAATGAGGTGGATGTGATAATTAGAAATGCTTCATCTTATGAAGGACACAACTAATAAATACTTTAGGTAGAATCTTATTTCTCTTTCAGGTGAAAGTCCAGAGGAAGGCAATGCAGGACTGTACTGTGCTCCACCAGGTAGCCTCAGCCTTTCTGAGATGCCTGCTGTTGCTCTAACCATCAGGTTCACACTCTTACAAAGCCAAAGGCAAGGCCTTTTCTCCTTGCTCAGAGGGGAAAAAGACTTCTCCAGGTTCTCTAATACCACCCCATTTTGGATGCTTCACTAAACCCCTCCCTCCCTCCACTTCTGAGAATCAGCCCGAACAGGTTGAGTTTGACTGTTGCTGCACTCATGCCAACCTTTTCTCCTTCCTACACTCCACCAGATCAGAAGGGAAAGACTCCCTCCTTCCCACGCAGCAGGTACTTTCCTTATGTCACAGTCTCACTTTTCTTTTCCATATGGTATATATTAAAAATATATTAAATGCCACTTTTAACTATGCCAAGGTCTGGATTTTGAAATGTTATTGAAGCCTTACAATTTTATTAAAAAAAACCATTCTTTTAGTAGTGCATGACATTTTCAAGGTTACATTTCTTGGGATTCAAAAAATCTTATTTTAATTGTCAAAGTTGCTTTTTTTCTTTTACTTTCCTGACATCACATTTATATTTATCCTTTGAGACTGACTGACAAAGGTCAGCTTCTGGTCAACCAAGGAGATGGTATAGCAAGAGAAATGCAAAAAAAAAAAAAAAAAAAAAAAAAAAAAAAAAAAAAAAAAAAAAAAAAAAGTTAACAAAACTTATTATCTCCATTATATTTTTTTTTTCTTGGAGCTGTTAACCCTTTCATCCATTTTATACGCACTTTCTCTATCCTACGTTATTTCCTGTAAGGGAAAATTTACCTCTAGCTTGACGCTAACAATAGGAACACCATAAATAGCATAACTTTAACTTTTAATCTTTGAGATAGTCACTACACATCACTAAATGAATATGCAATTTGAGTATGATACCACAGATGACCTAAATTGTGAAAAATCACATGCGTAGGTAGCCCTAACAGCCTAATCCTTTATAGTTCATTCAACTTCCAAGTCCCTCTAGTGAAAATTCCACTGGTCTTAGATGTTGGGCTTCTGTTATCTATATATGCTAAGAGACAGGTTATCTGAAAACTGCTCCAACTGAGCTGACACTGATAATATCTGTGGTATTTCTCTATGACTGAAAAGTTTAAGGCATTTATCCAGAATAGTTCTCATTCTCAAATGGGCGTGATTCCACAACCTCTTGCTCCACCAGCCCCATGTAACAACAGAGGACAAGGTCTGGATATATTTTGGTTGTCACAATTAAACAAGTGCTTCTACCTCTTTTGCTCAGGTAGTTTCCTTCTTTAAAGTCTAGAATTTAAGTTTTACTTCCAAGCAACTTTTCTCAATACATCAAATGTCGACTTGCTCCACTGAATCTACTCCTTTCACAGAAAGTTACTTACAATGAATGATTAGGCAACGGTTTGTAATAGCAATCATCAAAACATCAATCATTCATTATTCAACCATACTTCTTAAATGCTATTGATAAAATAAATTTGGTCAAATACTGGAGGATGGTGTTGCTCAGAAGTGGGAATCCTTGGAGAGGATGGAAGGAAGAGGAGATATGTCCAGAGTAGAGGGAAATCAAATGTGGAAGGTAGGTTACTGATAAAATACGTTAAATTAATCTTGCCACCGTGACATTGCTGTCAAAACTTGAGAAAACTTAAAAGGGCCAAAACTTAGCTTGAATTAGCACTGCATTTTGGTCTAATTCTTATTTAGGGGCTGTGGGAACACCCTTCCTAAGAGAACAGAAACACAGGCTCCGGCGTTCAGGCTAATTTTGAGCCGCGCCTCCTGCCGTCCGCCGTCACGTGCGGGCTTGCCGCGTTCGTCTGTGGGAGTGGCTCTGCCTAGCACCGGGACAGGAAGGGAGGCGGCGGTCGCGCCATTCTTAAAGGGACCCGAGGGAAGGCGAGAGGCTGCTGACTGCCGGAAGGAAAATGGTGAGTTGCCGCGGGGGTGGGCGGGGGCCAGAGGGCTGGGCCTTCCTGCTGGGCTTTCCTCATTCCCGGAGCCCTTGCGCCTGGCAGTGCCCGAGCTGGGTCGGCGCTGCTTCCGCGGGCTGCTGGCGGGTACACACTGCTGGAGACTTGGCCTCCCCAGCCGCCGCCGCCCCGCCTAAGGGCAGCATCCTCCAACCCGTCCAGCGTCGGCCCGCCCAGTGGGCTCTGGGACTGTGGCGTGGCGGCCGATGAAGGGTTCCAGCTCCTGAGCTGAAGAGTCGGAGGGGCCAGCTGTCTGGCCCAGCAGAGGGTTTCCCCAAACACGGCTTTTCCTGCCAGGGCCAGGCCTAAAGGGCGGGCAGGCGCCGAGCACCTTGCGCCTGGAGGCGACTGCGGAGGGCTTCACTTCCGATTTCATTCTTTTGGCGTTCTTTAGCTTCTGACTCCTTCCCCTTCTTGCTGCTGAGGATGTTTTTTAGTCTTTGCTTTCTTAACTTTGAGGCTGTTGGAAACCCTTTGACTCATGGCTTTGGCTACTTGAACTTAAAGTGAGTCAAAAGCTTTAGTTTTGCTCGGTGTGGGGGCTGTGGCTTCATTTCTCCTTTGGGGTGGACATGACGCTCAAAAATAAAGTGGAGGATTAAACTATGTGGCCAAGCAGGATGTTCTAGATCTTTCAAGTACACAGGCTTTTAAAATACGTTCGTTTCTTTAATTACAAACAAAACTCCCTCCCCCACCCTTCCCCACCCCTTACACACCAACACCATCACCCATCTCAATCTCAGACTTGCCACTTATTTCTCCACCCACCTCCTAATAGATCTTGTGATCACTAAATCTAAGCGCTCTCTTTCTCGTCTTTCCTGACCTTTCACAGCAGCATTCCGAGTATTTACACTCTTCTTTTTGACGCATTTTCTTGTCTCATAGCTTCCCCCTGGGTTTCTGGGGTACAGAACTCCTGGTTTTCCTCCTACTTCCCCTGTTGGTCCATCTTTGTCCCATGCAGACTTGTCCTTCCCTGGACATCTCAGGTAGGAATACTAGGCTTCACTAATCCTTGGGGGTTTTTTTGCTTGTTTTCCATTTTGTATTCTATCTCTATTTTTTTTCTTACCTACACTCATGGCTTCAGTTATCTTGTACCTGTATGCAGATGACTTGTGAATTTGTATTGCAGACCTTCTTTTTGCGAACCAGCTGAAATCTATATATTTCACTATTTAACATCCCTGGGAAGCTTTGACCTCTTGGATGACTCAATGGCACCTCTTTTTGTACAAAGTTGACCTCAAGATCTTTCTTTTCAAATCTCATTTTCCTCTTGGTTCCTTAATTTAGTGAAAGATAGCACATCAGTCTGTTGCACAAGTGTCATGTTAGTAATGCTGCTTCCTAACCCATCTCTCTCCCTTTCAATTCCAGTCTGTCACCAGCTCCTTTGTAGTGATTAAGCACTTAGATAGAGGTGGAATCCTGGCTCCACTAGTTTTGTAACTTGGGGAAGATCCGAAGCCTCTAAACCTTAGTTCCTTGCAAAATGTCAATTAAGCGATCTCACTGGGTTCTTTTGAGTATAAAGGGAGATCCATGTAAAGGGCATAGCACAGTGTTTTTCTCATAACGGTTAATACATGTTAACTATTACTGAAACAGGGCAAGGTTCATCAGCCAGTCCAGATGAGTTCTGGGACACTCAAACGTCAAAGAATGAAGTGAGCGACCACTGCTGTCAGTAAGAAATGACAGAAATGCAGAATGATGTAAAGAAGTTAGTAATGTATTAAGGGAGAGAAGGTAGGGTACAGTTTCTTCATAGGAGGGAGTGAAGTGAGATACCCAGTGAAGTATTTTCTTAAGCTACTTTATATATTCTTTTTAGGTGGGCTTCTGGCTTCCTGCTGAATCAGACATTGAAGTCTCTTGTTCATCTCCAGCTTTTTTGCCCCATCATTACTGTCTTCCTCCTTGGCCAGCAAATATTTTCCTCTGATGTCAAATGTCAGTGGTGGTGGTGGGTCTTTGGGCAGTGGAAGCCTACTGGTGCTTATCTTACTGCCTATGTTATTAGCTTTTTTTCATCTAGTTCTTTGTATAATTTTCACTCTTTGCCACTTTTGCTCTCCCATATGGACTACTAATCTTGCCACTTAACTAGTCTTGCTCCTTTCCTTTTACCTCTCTCTTTCTTACAGGCAAATTTGATTATGTCTCTTGTCAACTCTGCTTGAAACACTTTTTAGTCACTAAAAAGTGAAAGACTAAATATTTAATATGACTCACTGGACCCTGTATGGTTCTATCCTACCAACCTCCTCCTCTATCGTGTTCTTGCTCATTCTCTGTGCTTGAGCATGATGTTCCATGCTTGCTTTAATCAGAGGCTATTTACACAGGCAGTTTTGGTTCTTCATATGCATGATTTTTTCCTTTAGGAAAACTCCTTATGACTATGCTGTTCCTCACTAGTCATCAGTTCTCTAGCATCCTATTGAATACTAACTTCAGAAAGCATTCTATATGATTTAGCATCTCTTTCCATAAAGAGAACTAAAAGAAAGAGCATATGTCATTCATACAGGAGCCTTGGTTACTGGATAGAACCTATTGGTGGCATGTGCTTTCTAATTACATAGTGGTATAATCTGGACTATATCACACCTTATATATTGCTGTTGTTCTTAATTTAAAATTTATAATCATTTTCTACTTTAACATATACTCAGCACAGGGTCACAAATATTACACCATTAAATTTTCATTTTAACTTAAAACCTCAAGCCTTAATCCTTTTGGGTTACAGACACAAGGGTTTAAGCATGGTCTCATAACTGTTGTGAAGGGGAAGAAGACATCAAATCATGTATACCTTGTTGAAAAAAATATTAATACAAGTGAGGGGAGTTTGAACTATCTGAATATGCAAGACTGGAATTGTTAGCTGTTTTTTGTTTGTTTGCTTTCTTTTTTAGCTAAGATGTTAGTGCCTTTGTATTTTTAATAGCACATACTGTGATTTTAATGATACATGCCAAAGCATTTCCATTTCTTGTTTTATTGCAACCCCTGGGGCTAGTGTTGAGGGTGTTGGATGAAATAAAAATGACTGTTGATGCTCTCTACCTTTGTGTATGATTAATTATTGTCTGTGATTAGCAAGGGAAGAAAAAGAATTCTATCCTCTTGCTTACAATTAGTCATACAGTTGTACCACTAAGGAAGAAAGCCTTTAATCATTTTCATGCCAATATCTGGGGAGAAGTCTGTAACATTCACAATTTGGAAAAGGTTTTCTTTATTTTTACATTTGTTTCCTCTGGTTTGCTTTCATAAATGTTAATAACTCCTTTTTAGAAATCCCCATAGTAATTAAAATATTACAATGTTACTGGTCTTTATGCTTATAGTTTATTTCTCAAACTGTTATTGGGTAGAGAAAGACTTGATTCCAACTCCAACTGCTGGCTTCTCTGCTTCCTGCCCCAGAGACTGCAGGAGAAAAAAAAGCTCAGAAACTGGAGTTTGCAACTTACTAGCTTGTCTCAATTTACCCTATCCATCTCCTACAGCCTAAAAGCATTAAAAATTGTGAGTTCTTTCTGCCATCCCCAGCCTTTTCACTAAAATTTAAGAAAAACTCCAGTTATTCCATCACTATCCAAAACCTTCTTCATCATTGTCCAAAGCCTTCCCCTAAGATTGTCCAGAACCCTTACTTAGTTCTTTAGTCCTTTTAGCCTCACCACTTGTCCAGTCCTTCAGAGCTCATTTACACTTGCTCGAAGAGTAGACATCTTTCTTTGGCATGCTTCAGCTCTTCCAAGCAGGCAGTCGCAAGCGTAATGCTGTCTTCACCTTGATGTAGTGTCCTCCTCACTTCAGGCAGTCGAAAGAAATTCCAAAATACAGGAACCGGCAAAGTTCATTTACTCAGTCCTAGCTCACAAGGCCTCTCCAGAAACACCGGAATCAAACTCTGTAAGACAAACTCCAACATGGAGTTGTAATCTCCAACCTTTTTAGCTTTCAGTGAGCACATTCAGTTTATGCTTACTATAAGCTGTAAGTTACCAGTCTGGACCAAAGCCTAGGCATGAGACCCTTCATAGCCTGACCTCCATCTTTCCTTCCAAAATGGCTGAATCCTTTCTTTGTTCCTCAAGCCTCTTTATATCTTTCTTCCCAAGTACTCCAACCAAGGACTCCTAGTGGGGAGGTCCTATCAGGCAGGTGTGCAAATCAAAGTACACCCAGCTCTCTGTAAAATTTGCAGATCATAGTAGCAGGAGAGTAGCTAGCTCTTTATCAAAAGTATGTATCCAACTGTTAATGGCAGGAGGGCGGGTAGGTAGGCTTTCGGCATTAATACTTTTATTTGTCTTTTTTTCATAGTTGTGAGACCAAAAATGAACCAACATCTTATTAATTCTAAGTACAATAAGATGATTTTCCTATTCTTCCTGCAAGGGCAAATGTATTATATTCTCTAGTAGCAGACAGTGAGCCTTTATTTTCCTGATAGTCTTCCCATCCTCTCCAGTTCTGATGAAATTCCTTATTATTATGAGTCCAGTTCTTTGAGATACCTATTAGTCAAAAAAAAGTAAAGTATATTCTATATATGAAATGAACAAATAGGTGTGATTTGGGGGCACAGGTTGGTAGGTTTAAAAACTCGTTAAGTATCATATGTGTGACTCTTATGCTTGCACATAAGAGACATTTTTTGTAGATGTCAGTATACCTTTTTAAGAGTATTAGTTTTTATAAGATGTACCTATGTCAAAGTCATGACATTGTATTTGTGATTTTTTTTTCTTTTCTAGAGTGAGTCTTTGGTGGTTTGTGATGTTGCTGAGGATTTAGTGGAAAAGCTGAGAAAGTTTCGTTTTCGCAGAGAAACAAACAATGCTGCCATTATAAGTAAGCTAAAAGTGACTGCCTCAATTACATGGTCTTAGTTTCTTTTATACTTAAAATGAATAAGCTGAACCTTTAGAATGTATTTATTTTCTCCTGTTTTAAACTCTCATTCCCCCTTTTAGATCACTTTAAAAGGTAAGTGACAGCTAATGGCACAATGCAGAGGTAGAATGTCCTATCTCCTCTATAGTTCTTCTCTTAGCTACTTTACACAGTTCTGGAGAACAATATCCTTGGTTATTTGTAGTGCTCCATCTAATTTGCTCTTTGACTTCTCAAGGGAGTAAAAGTAGTCTGGCTAGTATATTCAAACAAATTTGTGTCTCCACCTAAAATGATAAAGTTTGGTGATAGTGTTCAAAGTGATTTGGGACTTATTTCAGTTCTAGATTTCAATTCCAATTTCATGGAGAGTACTTTTAAGTGTTTATTGACTTCTGACAATGGAGAGAATGACTTGCATATTATCTCCCCCATTGTGTGTTGTTTCTAATCTTATGCAGATTTCCCTTATATTCTTGGGTATTATTTAATATGTGGGTAATGATTTAAAGGATGAAGAGAGGATGAGGTACTGAAAATGTAAAACTCAGTAGACTGCTTAGAATGCATCTGGCACTTGTGAATTAATGAGTTAACAACTTGTCATGACTTCTGGTTCTGCTTTAAATGAATATTATAATGTAGGGATTGCATTACATTCTTAAAAGTGCAAGTATGTGCAATGTCATCTTGCCACAAAAAGTAAAATTGTTGGAGATTAACCGTGAAATTAGTGAAAAGCCAAAAATGGCCAACTTTTCACAGTAATGGAAGAGTAGAGACATGGGTTATCTCAGCATTTTTTCAGTTTTGCTTTGGATTATGTTTCATCTGTTTGAATGTCAGTTTCACTGCTATTTGGTATTCAGCTTTATTAGAATAATACTACTGTACCATGAAATCCTGACTGTAGAATTTGAGGATCTGGCAATTATCCTGACTTCTGGTCTACTTTTCTGCAGTTCTAACCAGGTTACACAGACCTATTTCAATGACTACTGGTCACTTTCTGACTTTTTATCATAGGAAGTTGCATTTGAGTTATAAAGCTCTTCTTGTACACAGTAGATAGATGGTATTCAACTAAAATTCTAAGTAAGAATATTAAGCTCTATGGATTGTGGGTAAAGCTTTTAAATACTGATTACTTTAAAAGCAGAGCTAGCTGATAGACTGTAAACTAAAACCATGAGTTTCATGCTTGTGTTTCTTGATGTTTTAATTTAGATCCCAGAAAAAAGGGCTGAGACTCTGTGGGCTGGAATAGATTAAGATCACATTAGTTTACTCATACTATATTTTTATTTTAGTGAAAATTGATAAGGATAAACGCCTGGTGGTACTGGATGAAGAGCTTGAGGTTTGTTTGATCAGCTAATTGCAATTTTATAGTTATTATTTGCTCAAAATTATTATTTCCCAAAAGATGCTATGTTAGTTGTATGTGCTTCTGTAGTGAGTTCTAAACCTCTAAATACATGCTCATTATGTATGAAAAGCATGTGCTGATTATGGTGTGGCATTTTCTTGCTAACTTAATCACCATCTTTAGAACATTAATGAAATCCAGCATAAGTGGTAGAAATTAAGACTATATGTTCAGTAAAAGCTGAGTCAACTTTATAAGTTGTTTCTGAATTGCTTGGCTGGTAAATAAAATCAAAACCCAGTAAGTAATTAGTTTGTCAAATTAAGTAACAAATTTAGATTGAAAAGAAATGAACTTCTCTCCCCTACATATCAGACACTTGTTTCCTCTGAGGGGATGGCTTGTTTCGTTCAGTTTCCTGAAAATTGGTATGTGGGCATACACTACTAAATGGCACTAGACTGAGTAGGCCTTTATTGGATTGAGGGTTTAATAACTTGAGCTTATATGCAATTTAGTGAAATGAGATTTTATGATGTGTTATGTAGCTATTAACATATTATTTCTAGAATGGATGCTCAGTATATTTCTAAGGACTTGTGACTAAGAAAATGCTTAAAGATTATTTTTCTTTATGGTACCAGGGAATTTCACCAGATGAACTTAAAGATGAACTACCTGAACGACAACCTCGATATCCTTTTCTTAGTGCTTTAAAAAGATATTTTATTTAGTGGTCAGGTTTTTATTTACAAAGTTCACTTGCACAATTTTTTAAAGACATGTCTTTTTAAAATATGTATAAATGTATTAGACTAAGATAAATGTCAAGTTCATCTGTTGGTGGGATTATTTCCTATAAAAATTCCCTTTATTATTATATATTTACAATGAAAATTGTGAGAGAAAAAAACCCCACATTTTTAATAAATCTATTTCTGAGTGATGACATGATTTTATAACTTAACTTGCCTTCAGGACCCACTGATACTTTTGTGGAAAGTTAGAAATAATGAAGATGTGGCCTAGATGAATTGGATAGAAATGTATTACCAATTGCCCTAGCATGTATTTTCTTTCACAACATTGTTAGTAAATACTTATTTCAAGTATAGCAGTAATTTTAGTTTCTTTAACTTGAGAAAAACCTTCATTGTGTATAGTTATAAATATCAACATGATGATGGAAGAGTTTCATATCCTTTGTGCTTTATTTTCTCCAGTCCTGTTGGTAAGTGAATTTCTCTAACTCAACCATATTTGGCTTCAATCTAGTTAATTAAATCATTTTTATACTATACAAGTTTCATACTTTTTTAATGATGAAAGGTGCTGAATAACCTAAATTGAGATGTGTGCACACATGTATTTGTAAATGCATGGAAAGAAATTGTTACAAAGAATATCTCATAGAACTTGCTAATTTTTCCTAGAATTTAATTGTTGGGTCAAAATGTGCATCTTTTAAGGAGTTTGAAATATAATGGCATTTTAAAATAACAGAAGTACATTTCCTTATATATTTTAATCTTGTTTATAAGTATACAAACTTTGTAATAGTCATGGAATATTTGTATTTATCTTGAAAATAGCAGTTATTAATGTTATAATCTTGAGGATAGTTCCAGAATTGCTTCACTGTATATTAGTATGACTTACTAGTATTTAAGATATTCATTATCATCAGAATTCCCACTACCCCTACCATGCAAACCCACAGTAAAGTCTCTACACATTGATCTCTTCTCTAAACTATTATTTGTATCATTTCCTTAGTACTTACAATATAAAATATGTGTTTAAATTGACATATATATAAGCAGACTTTTAACTTCTTTCTAGGAGAAAACTTCTGTTCCAATGCCCTACTGCTGTCCCAAAACCATATATGCTTTAGGCATTGTAAAATTGACTTTGATATTTAACATCTAAATTAAGGTAGTGCTGAAAAGTTTTTAAATGTGAGAAGAGTTTCTAAGTGTTTGGAAGAATCTGAAAATCAAGATCTTCAGAGGTCTAATTTGATTTATCTTTTGCTTGGAGTTTAGCTGTTATGTCTCTTTGTTCAGGCAGTATACAATGGAAGATTCAAAGAACAGCTCACAGTCATTTAAAGTGAAGTTACTATAAACTTGATAACCTTGGAAATCTCAAATATATCTTTTTTTAAAATTAAGTTTTGAAACCATCACTTTTTCAAAATCTAAATCTCATTTCTACACTAATCTCATTTCCAGGATGTAAGCCTGAACAACAGATGATGTATGCTGGGAGTAAGAATAAGCTTGTCCAAACAGCTGAACTCACCAAGGTGATATTTATGAACTTATATGTATTTACTGACTATATATGACATTGCTTGTTGAGACAATATTTTCCTTTAGCGTATAAAACTGAAGTAATCTAAGCAGTTAAGTGATTTTTTTTAGGTCAGTAAAAGTTATTACAGAGCGACAAATTAGTCAAAGCTTTTTATTACTTGCAAGTAAGACAATAGAAATCTGTAAACAAAATTGTGTTTTTTGAATGATAGTTGTAAGTTGATTAGAAAAAATCAAATTCAAAATATAGGCTGCTTTAGAAAGGCTTCTGTAACATTTAATCTGTTGGGAGTTCTTTATCTCCCATAATGTAAACTCTTAACAGATAAAATTCTGCTTTAAGGATCTCTGAACTGCATTTTGTATAGGAATTCCATATTATTCATTTAACTGTATAATTTTTAAATCTTACTTGCTTTAAATCTTACTTGCTTTATTTTTCTTTTAAATGAGATTGCTTACTTTAACATATGTCATAGTTTTATGATGTTTTTGAAGGGTAGAGATAAGAGGGATACTTGCTCTTAAACTTTAACTTAACCGTATTAACTGAGTTGAAAAAATGTAGACATTTAAGGTTCTGAAAAGGAATATTACACAATTAAAATGGTATTAAGCAAGATTTTGATTTAGGTTTTAATGACGTCCCATCAGAGTTTTCCCATTGGGCCCTTAACAGTCATTAATTTAGGGGATGTCTCTAAGTTCCCTCTGTTTCCCCTTTTAGCCCATATTATTGTCATTGATAGCACCAACTGACAGAAATACTACTTTTTTCTCATTTGTACTGTCAGAACACCTAGATTTACTCTAATACTTAGGGTTAAAAAGGAGTTCTATTGGTAACCTCATGTCTTCTTTAATCCTGGGCCTGTCTTAAAGTGCTGAAATTATGGCATTATGAATGTAATAAATTACCTGTACAAATAATCCCATTGAGATGATGGTGGTATTCCTAGTTAGTGGATGGAGAAACTACTTGCCCAGGGCTGCCTAATGTTAAAAGATGGAGTTAAGATTCACACTCACATCTGACCTCAAGTTCCATCCTTGCTCTTATTTCTCATTACATTATCTCTTTATAGCCATTGTACTTTTTGTACTTGGGAGTGTTCTAGTTCTTGCTGGAGAGTTGCAACTGTGACTTCTAGCTTATGCTATTATCTTCCAACTATTGAAGATTAGTATGTGTTCTAGTTCCTAGATAGACTGATTTTAGTTGTATATTGCTTAGTATCACTGGATAAGATTTATAGAACTGCTTTTCTAGAATACTTATAGATTTGTGCTGTAAGAGAATTTTGCTTTCAGTTCCTGTTTATTGCTAGACTTTTATCTGAGTTCTTAGCATTTAGAAAAAGTAAAGTACCTCCCAAAAGGCATATTTCATTTACACAAATTAAGTCATGACTAATATGAAAGGACTGTAAGGACGGAGATTTTGATATTTAATACTCAAATACATAAATATGTTTGATAGGCCGGGCATGGTGGCATGTGACTTTAATCACAGCCTGTGGAGCGAGGCCAGGACTAGGAATTGCTTGAGTCCACGGGTTCGAGACCCACCCGGAACAACAGTGAGACCTAGTCCCAAAAAATAGCTGGGCGTGTGACACGTGCCTGTAATTCCAACTACCTAGGAAGCTGAGACTGGGCATCGCTTGAGTCCATGGTACCCTGGGCAATGTGAGCCTGTGGTTCCCTGGGCAAAATAGTAAGACCTCACCTCAAAAATAAAATTAATAAATAAATAAGTAAGTAAGTAAGTTTGATAGATGGGGTTTTGTGTTTGTTTTTGTTTGTTTGAGTCTCAAAGCATAACAGTTTTTTTTTTTCTTAAGGTATTTGAAATAAGAAATACTGAAGACCTAACTGAAGAATGGTTACGTGAGAAACTTGGATTTTTCCACTAATGTGAACTTCTGTGTTTCTAAAGTATTTATGTATTAAACTGACCATACTGGAACCAGACATAAATACTTATTTATGCCTAAAAATGCACTGTTACTTACGGTTTGTTTCCTGCAGTAAAGAAAAATTCTTCATTTGTTCAAAGTTTGAACAAAGAAGAAATCATCTTCATAGTAATGAAACTTTGTAAAGTGTTCCCTTATATTTGTAATTGTTAGGTGGACTACTTCTCTCCAGGGACTTTTTGCACTCTTGTGACTAATTTCTATAACTATGGTTCAGAATTTGTTACTATTTGCAGACACCATTTGAGAGTGGGTATTAGATTGTGATAGAAAACAGTTGCCTCCTTTTGACAAATACTGGATATTAACAGTTTATATATGAAAATAGCATATTATCACTTGTCAAATCTTTAAAATTAATTTGGGATGAAACACTTGAGTGACCCAGTTTGAGCCATGAATAATGATTTACTGTGTGTAACCTGCATTTTAGGTACATTTTCATCAATTCCATGCTTCTTTTGGTTTCCTGTATATTTAATCAAGTCCAGAAATTTTCTTTATTAATTGCTCATTCTTAAGATATGGGAATAGATTTCATAACAAAATTATGGCTGCTCAGTTTCCTTTTAATGGAAAATAGCATCTTAGTTTTAGAAATGATGGGTTGTAACTAATCAAGGGCTTATTTCTGGTTGTTCTGGTTGTTCAATTCTAGCTAATTTTGATCTAGGCTAATAATACTTTATTTATAAAGCTCCTCTTACTGTTGTCCTGTGAACACTAATTATTTTTAATGTGTTAATACTGTGCCTTTTATTTGTTAGCTTTAAAGTTAGTTTAAGACTTTTACACTGCCAGTATTCCAGATTTGATGAAATTAATACTTTTGTAAAGGGTCCAATTAAAACAATTTTCTAATGTGTGTATCTGAAACTTGTAATAAAAACAATTTCATATTTTTAAAATTCCAGCTACCTTGCATTGGTGAATATATGGCAGTTGAGAGTTGTGATTTTGGCTTTATTTGTGATTAGTTTTATGCCATAGGGAAGTTATTTCTCTTAAAAACCTTGGCCATAAATAATGATAATAACACATCAATAGAAACTGCATCCTATATCCTGTCAACAGATATCCTAAGCTGGATACCTGTCTTGTGAGAGGAAGGCATCCTAGGTATAAAGCAAGAATGTAATACACTGTGTACTTTAATAGCAAACATAAGTAACTGTTTAACATTTATTTGTCTATAAAGATCTTGAGACTAAAAATAACCAAATTTGGTGAGTGAATTCTTACATTGCATATCTTAATCATCCCAAAACTAGCAAAGGCATTTTCTTATGTTGGCTTAGTGTCCATTCATACATTCTTTGCATTTTTTTTGAGGTTTCTGTGCCAACTTTAATAAAGAGGTAAAGATAGTTGGAATTTTCGTAATATCGAATAGAGCATTTTCTGTTCCCAACACTGTTTGGCTTCACTAATCTAGAAAATAGGAAGCAATGAAGTTAGTTGGAGATGAGGAAGTGAGTGGATATTTGTTTTGGTTTATGAATGGGAAGCTTTCTCCATATTGCCAGAGAGAGAGTGAGAGGGAGAACCTTACCCAGGAAGTTTAGGAATTCTTTAAACAGCTATTTTGATATTGGAGAATAATGCTTATAACTGCAGAATTACAAATGTAATTAAAGTGATTAGAGTGTTTTTACTGTTTCTGAATGAAGGACATGAAATTTTGTTTTAACCTGTTTCACAGCAATAAGAGAAAATTACTAGTGCTAGAAGAATGTATTTTTTAATGAGATTCCTTATTTTGCTTGCATGTTTTTTGCAAAGTCCTTCATAATGATGCACAGAACGTTCTTTGTCCAGTAACAAAGAATTGCGATAAACCATATTTTTTGAGCTTGTCTGACTCCTTATGATATATTCTGCAAGTCAATAGATTGAGGTTAGGGATCAGTAGAATTCTTTATTTCTCTGTTCTTTAAGGAGATTTACAAATCCTATATTCTAGACTGTTCTCAGATTTTTATATAAATTTCCCCTTTATTAATTCAAATTTTGCATTGTTCTTTTCAAGTATATTTCCTATTTGGTCGTTTTTTTTTTCCTTCTCAAATAGTAACTCCAGATTTCATAATTTCAGTGTTTACATTCCTTACCTTTCTGATACAGCCATTCCCATTCAGCCTTAAATCATTATCTTTCCTTTTTTGACAGCAGCTATTTCCCTGGGAAACTCCTTCATGGTTTCCTAAGTTAGCATTAGTTTTGAAATTGTTGGCCTTGCATAAGTTCTGCAAAGAATCTAATGTGAAAATAAATCCAACTTGTAGTCACAGTATGTTTTTAATGGTTTTGTGGCAACATGAATGACACATGAAGAAAATTGTTCTCAGGTTACTATAATGAAATTCCAAAATGTCGGAGTTTTTGAATAGTACTCACTTTGTTCTGGTATTGAAACAATTATGTTAGGAAAAAAAATTGGTTGATTGACTGTTTTTGTTTGATTGACTTCTAAAATAAATGTTCAAATTGCCTATTTCTAAAAAGTTTACAAAATGCCTCATGGAGTTAAACATACATTTGTTTAAGAGGGTGGTGTTAATTTTTTATTGTCATTACTAAATAACCTTTGTAGCAAAATGTGTGTCAGCACTTTTCTCTCCCTTTTTACCTCCTATTTTCAGGAGTCAAGCATAGCTATAACTGTATCCTGGTCTGACACTTCAAAAATTTCCAGTTAGAGGAGTTTATTGCCAAATTAAATTTGGCTGTCTTTATTCCCCATCCATGTAGAATAAGAGGGAATATATAAAATAACGTTTGGACTGCTGTTAAAACCCAAATAATGTCATTATTCTATAATATGGACTAGTGATGAGTAGATATTTTCATAAGTGTTTAAATGCTGATATTTGGTGGAAGTAGAGAGTAACTCGTATTCTATCAATTCAGATATACCTAATACGGTTGCTCTCCCTATTTGTTCAATAGACTGATAAAACTGGAATCTACGAATGTGAGCCTTTAAAATTTATGTGAAGTGTCTCAAACATTTCTGGACAAATCTTACTTTGTATTTCTGAAAGAATTTAAATCTAGGCTATTTAACATCAATGGCCCCACAATGATTATTCTTGAGAAATTTGTTTTGCTATTATGTCATTTGACATTTCAAATCAGTGATCATGTTCCTGTAATACCTAAAAACAACTGTTTTATGGTTGTGATAAAAACTGTTTTCTTGCTTTTTTGAATGTAATTCATCCACATATATAATTACTTGAATATTGTTTGGGATCACTAACATGCCAAGACAGTTCCCACTGATTTAGAAGGTCCAATGTTATCTCATAGGGGAGGCTTGAAACATTAATGGTTTAGTCTTGTGAATATTAACAGTTCCCTGTCATCATTTAATGATCAACAGCTGGCACAACTTCCTAAGCTGTGGTTTCAGTCTCTGCTAGTTCATATTGCATGTTTATTTTGGACAGTCTTCTGTTAAGCATGGTGCTTGTATTGGTTTAAATAAAATGTTAACATGAAAGGACTTCTGGCTTTTCATTTTTTACTCGACTGCTTTCCTTAGCTCTAATGGACTGCCAAGTCCAAATGTGCCAGTTTTTTGTTCTAGAAATGCCCTGGCCACGGCTCCTTGGTGAGGGGGAAAATCTTTAGGCAACTGTCATTTGTCCCACCAGACTGTACCTTCCTGTCCTCTCCACTCTCTCTGCACACAGGATCCCTGGCTTCCAGATTCCAGTGGTTGAACCCACGGGCAGCCAAACTGCGTCCTATTGACTGACTAGTACCAAACAAGGGACTAGGTCAGTCTATCTAGTACCCTGACACTCTGGTTCCTGACATTGGGGAAATACTCTCCTTCCCTTGAATGAGACAGGAATGTCATCTGGAAGAAGGCCATGAGATGGAGAAGAGTCCACATGGCATCTAAGTACAGAGCAGAGGAAAAGGAGATGCCAGCTGGACAGTACAGAATGAAGCAGGCATGCAAAGAAAGTAGCTGAATCGTGTTAAAGGTGGTGCCCCAAACTACCTTCAGGGTTCCTGGAGCCTCCTAAGATCCAAGGATACCCTTTAGTCTCTTCTTTCTAAGGCCTGGTTAGCTTTTTCTGGTTCCTCTGAACATTTGCCCTTAACCAGAAACCCATTTATGTTAATACAATCAGTCTTTGGTTGCCCTGTTCTTTGTTTCCACTACATTGTATGGAATGGTCTTCTCTTATATAATCATGCCCTTGGCCTCCTGCCCCACTGACACAAACACCTCCCTATACTGCTACCTGCCAAAATCAACAAGCTTCAAGAATCATCTCAAATACAGTCTCAAACATGAAGGCTGTTTGTTCAACTAAATATAACACCCTTTAAAAGAATATTTAAATAATATTAGAAAATACAAATAAGTAAAAGGAAGAAAAAATTTACCACCCAAAGAAATCCTTGGTGATTTGGTGACTTTGCTGATTATATACCTCCCTGCTTCTGGAGGAGTCCTCTGACCCCTTCATTTTCTGCTCACTTTTAGGAATTGTGGAATTATGTTCACTCTTTTCAGGTAATAAGCACTCCAGTCTATAGAGTATCATGTTAAAGTCAAAACTTTAACATCTTTGCTTTGGTGCAGCCTCTCTCATCTCTCTGTTCCCTCCATCCCCTTCAAGTATACTCAATTTGGGAAAACTGCTGTGGGAATGGGGTGTGTTACACCCTCTTGGTTGCCCCACTTTGATCCTCCCACCAATGGAAGCTCTGACATTGAAGGACAAGGGGTATTTTATAAAGGAGAAGAAATTAATATGGTGCAGATGTCATCTTGGAGTATGGTCAGTGTCAAATACCAACTCCCCCCAGGAAGTGATAGTCATAGACGCCTTGCAGATATTCCCATTGGGACCTTTCAATACAGGTCCCTTGACTTGGGTAGTGCCTCTGGCTAATGGCATCTCAGCCACATTCAGGTCCACAAGAAACTTGCCGCCCTGCCTTGCTGCCTTTAGGGACCATACAGCTTGCTTTCAGCCCTCAGACCAATTTTGCCCTCCCCTAGCTGGGCTACAGCTGATTATAGTACAGGTATGCTGGGCTTGCTTTTATCTTTCAAACACCAAATTAGCCGTAGCTTCTTCCCTGGAAGACTATTTATCTCCTCCCCCACCCCCATCTTCCTTTGGTTGGCTTCCTTCTGAATTGATCTTAAATGCTGCCACCCACAGAGCTCTCCTTGATGGTCCATCCTAAGGAAGTAACACATATACCATCATATCTCATCTGTTTTACTTCTTTGCTTAGTAATTACCAACACCTGATGTTTTCTAATTTACGTAAATGGCCTGCCCAAGGACACTCAGAATGCTCAGTGACAATTTTTTGGTGGTTTTAAAAAAAATGCTGCCTCTGTGCCCTTTCAAACCTATTTTTTTCTCCTCTGTTGAGAAAGCTTCCTTAATGACATAGTATTTCCGTATAACATTTCAGTTTCTTGGTTGTTAGTAAGATTCAGTTCTGTTCATTTAAAAGGTTCTCATATTTGATTCAAAAGCCCCTCCTCAGCACAGACTAAATGTATTCTCAAGTCTAGCTCCCCTGCACACCACTCTGGCTTATCCCTCTGATGTTGGGAAGAGAGGAAGGAAACAAAAGGAGTTGGCTGGTATGATGCCTGGGGCATGTTGACTGTTTTCCTAGGTCAGTTTCTTTAGTATCTGGTGGCCTCCAGTTGCTGGCAAAATATTGCTGTTCTTTTGGGTATCATTGCCTCTAGAGAGGGGAAAGTATTATGGTTGTTTTCCTGTTCCCGTTGTTTTCTTGCTTCGTAACTTTCAATGTAGCCGTTGCTGGTTTTTTTTTCCCCAAGTACCTGATCAGATTAGTCAGTTATATGGCATTTTTTCCAATGCTTCAATACTTCAGAAAATCTGTCAGTTTCTTTTCTCTCCTTGTAGCCCTCCTTCCCTGCCTGCCTTCTTCCCTCAGAAATCTGTCCTGAGTGCTCTAAAGGCATGAAGCACAGCTGTCATCCTCAAACTTCCATCTGATTCTTCCCATGGTCCCAAGAGGATAGTTAGCCATCTTGTTAGCTATTCATTTTGCTGAAGCTTGTAGTACATGGCAGGAGAGCTGTTGTATTTTTGAAAGTGTTTTCACTACATATTTAAAGTATATGGGTGGTTTGGCTGCTGTGCTAGATGGATATCCTTGGTTTGCCTCTCCAGAACCACTTTATCTGGCCTCTGTGTCCCATAGGAATTAAGTCAATGGTGCCCTCACTCTCCAGTTTCTGCTTTAGTTCAACCATCTCTGGGGAAGGTGGAGAGTAAAGATGAAATCAGATACAAAAGGGGCAGACCAACCAACCAACCAACAAACCACAGGAAAAAAAACAGCACTTTAAAAATGTGGCTTCTGGGCCTGGCACAGTGGCTCATGCATGTAAGCTTCAGCCTATGAAGTGGCCCGGGGCCAGGGATCACGGTTCGAGTCCTGCCTGGGGCCCGTAGCAAGACCTAGTTCCAAAAAAATAACTGGGTGTGGTGGTGTGCACTTGTAACCCCAGCTACCTGGGAAGCTAAGGTTGGGGATTGCTTGAGTCCGTGGTACCCCAGGCAACAAGAGCCTGTGGTTCCACGGGCAAAAATAGTGAGACCTAGTCTCAAAAAAAAATTTTTTTTTAATGCGGCTTCTGCCACGCAGGTACCCTCAGGTTCTTACCACCACGCATAGCAGTTGCCAGTCAAATGCAATTTAACAACAGGATTTTATTTACAGGGCAATTAACAGGGAAAACAAAAATTCCTTAAAGCCACAGTTATCTTGTCCCAGTCATCATTTTTAGTCCCAACTTTCCCAGAGACATGCCCCTCCAAAGCTGAAGTAGGCACTCTGCAAAATTCAGTCTTTGTCTAGTGTCTTGTCTCCCAGCATTCTGAGGTGTTCTGCTTCCTGAAAGCGCTTCAGACTTCTTTAACAAATGGTGATGCAAAAATCAGCTCTCCAAATTCCTGGCTATCTCCAGGTACCAAGCTTTCCATGCCACCTTGCTGCATTGCCACACTCTCCACACTGGCTACTCTTCTGCTGGCCATTCTCCCACCATGGCTCCTTGCCACCACCAACTCATTCTTCCAGGGGACCTCTGCCCAGCCTGGTCACTCCAGCTCTTCTTTACAGACCCACCATTCTCATGTCTCCCCTTCCCAAAATCTCTCTCCCACTCAGTCTCTACTGTTTTCTTTTTATCCTCTCATGCCCGCCTCCTTTTTTTTTTTCCCCTCACACACCCTCTTGGTGCTTCATTTTCTCTTTCCTCCCTGGAATTTGCAACAAAGTAAAAAGAAGGCAGTATTCTTATCCTGTTTAGGCCATCTTTTACCTTTGTTTTGTTTTCAGACACAGCTAATGGCATCAATGCCTAAATTTTAATACTGCTGGTGTTGGGGTCCTGGCTTCAAAAACAGGATACTGTTCCCTCAAACACTTCCTAGGGCATCCTTGGCAATAGTCCTCCATTGCAAGGCTTTCCTCCACTTGAAACAGCCCACTTTATATGACCTGCTCCTGCTGAAGCCAGTAACTATGGTCTCCTGGGGATTAATAATGCAAAGAGCTGGATTTTTAGGACTTTAGTTTCCTTTTAGTCTTTAGTACTAGCCCTGTATCAAGTTCTCCTTAAATTACTTGAATTTGAGTGTGCCATCTCTCTCCTGGGTATTAAATCATTTTCCCTTAGATTTTTAAGGGCACTGCTCATCCATTTTTCAGTTTCATTATACAATTAAGAAGGCTGATGCCAGTCAGTCTGCAATTCTTTTGAAAAGTACCATTTTTCCCCCTTCTTTTCTGGAAGCTCTAGGGATTTTTCTCCTTATTTTTGGTATTGTGAAATGTCTCAATGATGAGACTTGGTGTAGATCTTGTTTCATGAATTGTGCTATATATTTGATGGATCATTTGAACCTGGAAGTTTACAATCTTCAGGTCAAGGAAATTTTCCCCCAGTAGTTGTTTATCAATATTTGTTTAATAACCCCCATTTGCCTTTCTTTCTAGAACTCATAGTGGTTTGGATGTTGTAACGCTTACTTGACTCTTTACATTTATCTTTTCTATTTAAGTTATATATATAATACATATATAAAAGCCATACAAGTTTTATTAGTAAGAACTGGCATGACTAAAAAAATAAAAAGAATGAACATGGCTAAATTATCAAAGATAACAAATTTTCTTCGTAGTTCATAAACTTTCAAAAATGCAACTATATTTCAACAAGAATTTTTATTTTGGAATAGGAAGTTCACAGCATATTTATAGTTAAATATTTTATGGATGAAATTAAAAAGATATAACTATATATCCTGAAGTTCTTCTAGTTTAATTTTCCCCACAGGATCTATCTGGAAGGAATAGGGAGGAAGTGGTTCCTAGGCTTTTGTATCAGCTGATTTCAAACAACAGAAGGAGGAGGGGAAAATTCAGTATATTCCCAATATGGTCTCAACAGGCGATGCTGACCTTTGGGTTCTGGCTATTCTATCTTCATAGGAATGGGAGTTACGTATTACTGTTCCTGGTTCCTCTGGCTTCCTGGTTTTTATCATTGGCTAGTACCTGCCAACTCCTTGTTTACATTTTTCAGAGTGGTTTCTATTTTCCTGGTGGGATTCTGATTGATACAGAAAATCAGCCTATAATTAACCCATGATTTTCAGCAGTCAGCCAATTTTCAAATTGAAATCAATATTGGACCAACAGACTTAAGACCTGTGTAGGCTATAAATAAGTGAGGAGCCTGTGAGCTGAGGGCCAAATGGGTTCCCAGACTGGTGTCACCCTTTGTTCTGGAAACCATGTAGCTTTTAAAAAATGTCATATTGATCTCTGGTATTATGTCTGGTTCAGGATGTTAAGTCTTGATTTACCTTGAAGTATTATCATACTCTTTGTCTAAGGTGAGCAATCCAAAACTTGGAATATTCCCACTGAAGTAGAGAGCAAATATAAGTATTATTCTGTTTTTAAATACTACCATTTATTGAGGGTTTAGTATATGCTGGCTACTTTGCTAAGTGCTTTGTATAGATTGTATTCTTTATTCCTCACAGTAGCCCTACTGCCTAACATGGCCATATGTAGGAACTCTGTAAATGTGGTAAGGTAGACATTGTTAATCTAGAAACAACAACAACAAAAAGAAAGGTCAAAGAAACCTTGGTTCTCAGTCAACTGATGGCCAATGTGGTAGATTGACAATAAGTTTTAATGCCATTACGATTTGTCAGAAAATCACTAAACTGTTTTCTCAGGAATGTAGTTTCTTGGAGGCTTTTCAGAAAGTATCTGAAAAGACTGACTCAAATCTAGTTGGAACCCATTATTTCTTTTTTCAAATAACTATTAAATCAGTGGTTCGTACCCTTCAGCTTGCATTGGAATCATCTGGAGTATTTATCACACCACAAATTTTGATTCTAGTCCCAGAGTTTGTAAGGTAAATCTGAGATGGGGTCTGATAACCTACATTCTTTTTTTCTGAGAAAAAAGAAAAGTCAAAATAAAATATGCATTCCTTCAGATTGCTCTCATTGTGATCGCAAAGATTGACTGGTGGGGAGTGTTTCCAACACTCCTTTATTTAATAAGTCTTTTTAATAAATCTAATTTATGAATATAGAGTACATAAATACCTTTTCACAATAAAAATAGATATTCCTTCTGTAAATTGCAAGAGACATGTTTATGTGTTAACCCTATATAACCTTATTCTATTGAGCTAAAGTTTCTATTTACATTTTGACCCTTTAAAAGAAATTTTGGGAGTATTTGTCCTGCTTTGTGTATGGGGCAGGGGATGATAGGGATAGTGGCTATGTGGTGGAAAGCTAGAGAGCGCTCTTTTCCCCCATGCACTCCATCTTCCCAGGAAGCTCTTCTATTGCTGCAGACGGTAAGTCAAGCAATGAAGCTGTGCAAGATATGCTAGTAGCCTGAATTTATATTTAAGCTACATGATTCCACTATAGTAGGTCCTCCAATCAATTGTTAATTGAAACATGAATACTTAGGTACAAAAGAAGGAAATAGAACTGCTATCTTATACTACTCACAAAAATTAACTTGAGATGGATTAAAGACTTAAATGTAAATCCTGAAACAGTGGAATGCCTGGGGAAAATCATAGGGGAGAAAAACTCTTTGACCTTCATCTTGCAACAAGTTTTTAGATAGGACACCAAAAGCACACACAATCAAAGTATAAACAAGTGGGACTACATCGAAAGTTTCTGTGCAGCAAATGGAACAATCAGAACAAAGAAAAGGGAACCTAAGGAATAGGAGAATGTTTGCAAACTATTTGATAAACAGTTAATAAATAAGCAGTTAATAAATCCCAAATCTTAGAGAACTCATATAATTCAATAGCAAAACCCAAAGCAAAACAAACTCAGATTAAAAATGAGCAAAGAACTTGAATAGACATTACTCAGAAAAGATGCAGCAGTGGTCAATAGGTATATGAAAAGGTGCTCAAAATCACTAATCAGGAAAATGCAAAATCACAATGAGATATCCTCTCACTTCTGTTTATAATGAATGAACTACTAATAAACACAGCAATGAAGACCATGTTAAAGAGAAAACCCCAAGACATTATCCTAAGCAAAAAAGTTAGGTATAAAGAATACACATCATATGACTCCATTTAATAAAATTCAAGGATAGGTACAACAAGCATGTGGTATTAGAAAACCAAACAGGTGTTGCCTATGGGGGTGGGCCTTGAAGAAACTGTGTGGTGGAAGCCAACATGGTAGTTACATGATGTACCTATCCTCAAAACTCCTTGTATACTTAAAATCTGTACTTTCCATCAACTGTAAATATTACCTTCATGTGATTTCATGAAAATGCACACACACATAAAAAAAGAATGGTAATAATAAAGAGACATGGTTTACATGCAGGAGACTATTGAATGAGTCACTTTTTTGCTTTACTTTGTTCCATAATGGTTGTGTAAAAGGCACTCCTAGGGCAAAGGGCAGAGTGAATGGCACAGCTACTCATTGAGAAACCTCAATTCAGCCTGTTCAACCTCAAGCCAGACAGTCCAGTGCTTTCTACTTTCAGCATGCAGCTGAAAGCCAATGTTTCAGATATGTACACTGTGAACAGAAAATAACAGAAATTGTCACCAGCTCTGCTATGGCCAGAGATCAACTGGGAACCCGACATCATTCTAGAGAGGCAGAAGCTGCTTTTTCTCAAAACCTTGGGCAGGAAGAGTTTCTCCTCTGAGTACCAGGCACAGGCACCATGGACCCTTGAATAGTCTGCCAACAAGAAAGAAGTGGGAATAACTTTGGAGGCAACCAATACTTTCTGCTACACTTCCCATTCTTCTCAGCTCCATAGATTTCTTTCCAAGACCATGTCTCAGTCACATGTCCATTTCCATGTGCCACCTACAACCACCAGGCAAGATTGGTTCCCCCCAAATATTCAAACCTTTTTGGGGAGATTGGGAAGTTGCTGCCTATAATGTTTTGTGCTCAAGTTTCTCTCCTATTGAAAATGCTTCATTTTCCAAGGTAAGGGTCCATGTCCTCCCCAAGTGTTGTGGGTTCCTCATGGTAAATCGAGGAAGACATGTCTACAATTGTTCCACATTTGTGGAAGATCCTGATTTGGTTGAGGGCAAATTCACAATAATTCAGGAGCTTTCCCTTTTGAGTTACCATCAAGACTTCCAGTATCCTTCCCCTTCCTTCCCCATGAAAAAGGGTGTGCATTTTATCAGTCTCTGGGTTATAGAAGGAGGATTGTTTCCTCAGTGTGGACCACAAAATGCAAGCCATATGGGAAGCATCATTCTCACTTGGCTGATGCACAGGACAGGACAGGACATCCTGTTGTCATTGCAGTTCTAAACACTCATGGATGAAAAGGAAAATCAAGTTCCCTGCGAAGTGCTCCCTGGAGTTTGACAGGATGGTGCCTGTTGCTGGGGGGCTCACAGCCCCTAATTGTTCAGCAGTTCTCTTTTCCCCCTCCTTGGCATGGGGTTTCTTTATCTGGCTTGGGGCTGGAAAGTTCTCTCAGATGTCTCTCTAAATTTTTGGGGTCCTATCTGTAGATGACATGCTTTATTTGTGGGCTTTATATTCCAGCTTTTTGGGGATTGACTGCCTAGCTGTCTGAGCTGGGGATATGGGCTCTGGATGAAGTGGAGACAGACTGATGGAAAGATGATTTGAACAAGGATATTTGAGCAGAGAATGTGAAAGAGCAGAAGATGATAGTTTTTTGCTTTGTCATTCGGTCTATCTATATGTACAAGTAAGAGCAGAAAGTTAATTCAGTATGTATTATAAAAGTAATCCCATGTCCTGAAAGGGTTAATATAAATTTCAAAGAATTCTGAAAATTGTTTGCATGTGGAGGTTATAGATCACTTGCTGCTCAAAAAATAGCCTTCCACACTGTCAAGAAAATCTGTGGTTCTCCTGACTGTCTCGCTATGGCTAGTTGATAATAAGCCCTTTGCCCTCATTAAAATGGGTGTGTTCTCTAACCAATTGCAGTTATGCAATAGAGTCTAAAGCTGTGTTGTCCAATAGGACTTTATACGATGAAGGGAATGTTCTGTCCAATATGGTAACCACTACCCATGTGAGGCTACTGAGCACTTGAAATTTGATTCGAGTACCCAAGGAATGGAATTCCTAGTTTTACTTAAATTTAATTTGCCTGCCTGCCTATGCAATGCAGGTGCCTCTTTTTTTCATTCTCCTTTTCCTAGTAACTCCATCCTTTTAAGATGCATATGAAAAATAATTAATTTATATTTAAATTGCCACATATTACCAATGGTTCCAGGACTAGACAACATGGGTCTTAGGTCACCTCTACTCTGGTAAAACATGAAGGAATATTCTTATTGTTACAGCTGCTGAGCGAATCAGTTAGTGTTCTGCCTGGCACAGAAAGGGTGACCCAAAATAAGTATTTGTTGAAATAAATACCTGTCTGCTACCCTTGGATGAAGTGGGGAGAAGGTGGCTTCTCTTGTGAGAGCACAAACAAGGTGTAAGGCAGACAAAATTCTTTCAAACTCCCTTCACCTCTTCATAGATCAAATGTATGTTGTCCCTTCTAGGGTGGGTCCTTGGGGGAAAGTTGTATTTTTGAGAATAGGTTTTAGACATAGTTAAGGTCAGGTGAAGCCAGAGAGCAGCTTGTTATCAAAAAAGGAGAACCTGGAAGTTGATGGTAATGAGCTATCATTCTTAAGAAGTGGATTAGTTTCATTCATAAACCAGGGCCTGACTCTTATGGTTTGACTCGAACAATTCCCTACAAAATCTGTTTCTCCTGAGGTCAGGAAATTGTAGCTGCTCCTCCATTAGATTTTGAATTCTTTTAGACAGATTTGCCCCGTTTGATTCTCCTTATTCCAAGCTCTTCAGTGGACAGTACTGAACCATTTATTTACCAAATATATACTTTGTTTTTTCCTATACATATATACCTATGATAAAGTTAATTTATAAATTAGGCAAGTAAGAAGCTAATAAATAATAAAATGGGGCAATTATAACTACACACTAATAAAAATTACATGAATATGGTCTCATCTCTAAATATCTTATATATTACTTGCAGACATGGTTGACATCTGGTAACAGAATACAAAACTTCAGATAAGGGGAGATTACTATATTTTGCTATGTTCCTGTAGCCTGTAGAACAGAATAAGTCTTCTTTAGTGGCTTTCTTTCTCTCCCCACTACACTCAAGCCCTGCTGAGTTTCTCTTTCAAAATATCCATTAAGTTTAATCTGTTCTTTCCCAGCTTCCATTGTAGGTCAAGGATGTCAGTGGGGCTAAAATACAGCCTGTTTCTGTGTTCTGGCGTGGACTCTGGAGAGTGTATCTTTTGAAATTTCAATAAAGGTGCTATATAATTCTGGTGGTATAGACCTGCACTATGGCTATTCAAATTTTTACCAATTAAAATTAAGTAAATTTTTAAGTTCAAGTCCTGTTATATCAGTCACATTGCCAGTAGCACCCCATGGCTACTGGCATGGCAGATGAAGAAAATTTCCTCCACTGCATAAACTTTAGTTGGGCAATGCTGGGTAGACCTTGTTTCTAAACCATTCTCTGTACACTTGCTTGTGAGCAATCTTTACTACAAATCTAAACATGTCCTTCTCTTGCTCAAAAGCCTTCGATGATTTCCACCTTCATCGTGATGAGTTAGTAGCTGATGAATCAGTTTTGTGTGTTGCAACCAACATTAAAGACAAAACAGCAGAAAAGAATAGAAAGTACACAAGTATCTTTATTGATTTGTGAAACTTTTCTTCCACTTCTATCAGTGTATCTTCGTTCTATAGTTAGATGTACTTCTTTCCCTAATTCAGTGTATATGGGATGTTGAACTGAATTGCAACCCCCCCCCCCAAAGCCCCCAAAACAAGCAACCCAAGTTTCTAATGGTATGTGGTGAGGAAAAACAGCGCACAAGGTATGGTGGCTGAGTTTCTTAGTGAGGCATCTAATTAAGGCCCTCTCTGATGTACCCCCACGCTGACCTGTTTCTCGCTCTCAACATCGCAGCCCGCTATGTTCTGCTAATTCAGAGCTGCTGGTAATTTCACTTCAAGACACGCTTTTATTCTTTTCTTCATTTTTGTGCCTTTGCTCATGCTGACTCCTCTCCTTGGCTTGCTGATTCTACTTTCTTTTTGCCTGGACAACTTCTAGTTATCAAGTAAGTCTCAGTTTAAAAAACATTCGCTCCAGGAATCCAGAGCGAACACTCCAGGGCGAAATGGGTGCCCTTCCCTGACCTTTACTTAAATGACACAGACATCGGTTAACAGGGCTCTCGAACCATAACGACTTATTCAGGTATTCATTTTAGACATTATACTAAACTCTTCAGTGCAAGTACTCTCTTAGTCATCTTGGTACCTCAAAGGTGAAGCACAATATCGGGGTCATACAAGAGGCATTCATTCCGTAAAAACGAACAGAGGAAGGAAGGAACGAGAAATCAGCGGTGAAGACAACGTAAGAGCAACGCAGATGTTGACCATTAGAGGGCGCTGGCGCACCCGACCTGGTGCGCAGGCGCGCTGCGAGGGAGGGTGCCGCGGCGGCGGCGGCGGCGGCGGCGGCAGCGGCGGTCGGGGCTGAGGCCGGGGGAAGTGAATGGTTTTACCCAGAGGGCCCTGCGCCGCCTTTCTCCGCTGGCACCGGCGCTGCTCCGCGCTCCTTCTCCCCGGCCATGGCGTTCACGTTCGCGGCCTTCTGTTATATGCTGGCGCTGCTGCTCACCGCCGCGCTCATCTTCTTCGCCATTTGGCACGTGAGTAGCCGGGGCCGGGGGAAAGAGGGCGAGGCGGCCGTGCAGCCTCTTCTCGCCCCGGGTCCGCGGTTGGGGCGGCGACGGCCCCCTCGGAGGTCCGCATCCTGGGCGTTGGGGCCGGGCGCGCGGCGAGGGATGTTTGCGCCCCTGAGTGCGCGACGCGGGCCGCTGGCCCAGAGGAGCCGAGCGAGCGTGGCCGGATGGATGCACCCGCCGGGTCCCCGCGCAGGCCGCTCGCGCCGCTACTCCTCCCCCTCTGGGTGGGGCGGCCGCGGTCCTACGGGACCGCGCTCCGCTCCCGGGGACCCTCCGCCGCCCGGGGCTCCACCCCCCACCCCCTCAGGACGGAGTCTGGAGCGTTGGGGGGCCAGCTGCGTACTTGGCGAGAAGGAAGTTTTCCGGATTCCTGTTTAATTCGGATTGCCTTTCTTCTCGGTGTCTGCAGGAGCGTGGCCAAAACGAGATAGTTACAACCTACTTGAATTTCAGCTCCACTTGTTGGATGCTCGTGGGGTGGAATCTCTCCACCCCCCCCCTTTTTTTTTAATTCCTGTGTCCTGTTGAACTTTGATGTAGATTGATTACTTTGTTGACTGCATCACCGAACTTTCCCCTTACATCTTTGCCAGTTGCTCTGGAGACGGTCTTATCGCCTCTGTATGCTGCGAAGCTTGATTTAGTAGAAGTACTTTTACTTTGGCTTTGAACATGCTCAGAAATCCGAAAATTGTCTAGGACAGCTCTTCCCCCCTTTTTACTCACGTGCTGCCGGCTAGACGCACTCCTCACTGATGCCGGTGAGGAACAAAGTCAATGACCTAGGACGCAGTTCTGGAAGAGATTGTACGGGTTTTAAGGATTCCCGTTTCTCCAGCACATCGAGAGCCTCCTGAAAATAAGCACTCATTAAAAATCTATCTCGTATTTGCTTCTGTCCGTCTCATATTTTGAGTGCATTCTGGAATATTGGTCTTAATGGCAGCGATTGGGCTGTTATCTCTGTTGTACATTTCGTTCAGGTTTCATCATGCCGGTACCAAGGATTTATCAAGGAACATGCGAGGAGGGGTATAGAGAGATTTAAATAGTAGCCATGGCCTTTGCAAAAAAAAAAAAAAGTTTCAAAAGTAGAGTGATTATCTGGTTCGTTCCCTTTTGCTGAAGACTTGATTACGTTTATATTTATTTGAGAATCCAAGTGGGGGTGTGGTGGGTAATGCTTATGTAGGTGTAATTGTTTTAGAAGTTCAGGTCTCCCTAAACATTCTGGCAGGAGCCAGTAACTTAAAGAGCATTTTGGAGCCTCTTGTTTATTGGAAGAACAATAAGATATTTGGAGATGCAAAATCCTCCTCCCCCCCTTTATATGCCTCTGATGACATTGAAGTGGGTGGTTCCCTTCCATCCTTAGCTGTGGATTTAAGTCACTTCTTTGTTTTCTGGGATCATGAGCATTCTTAGAAGAGCGCTGTGGGTTGGCCTTTTCACATTTTGCTATTTGAACCAGGTGTGTTTGGCTTAAGGGAAACTTGAACTGCGCTAAAAAAGATATAAAATCATAGTTTAGTTTCAGCTTTGAAATGATGTCCAGGTGTAGCGGGTATTATAAATCCAAAATTAAAAAAAAAAAAAGATTGTTTGCACGACGTAGTTTAGTGGAATTGTTTCAGTGCTAAGGAATTTCTTAAGCGTGCAGAGGATTGCTGTATTCTTTCAGAAATAATTCTAAGTAGTTTGAACTTTTCTGTTAAGTATATAGCTTTCATTTTACTTCTGTTAAGTATGTCAGGAGACTCATTTGGAAGTTTCATGTAGAAATTAAAAAAAAGTCCCTTATTTACATTGTTCCTTGTTGTGGAGGATGTTTTTTATGCTTATGGGTACATCTCTCAGCTTATTCCTAATTCATGTGATTGATGGTCTGTGGAGAACAGAGTTGGCAGAGTTGGGAGCATAGATTTGTTTGAAAGCTAACAATGTAGAAGTCATTCCCTAAAATCATCCATCAAATTTGAAGGTGTCTTGAATGCTATAGTTTGGTATCTTTTGGAATTAATGTTTTCCTGTTTTTACATCTTTGTGGGAAAAAAATTGAACATCTTCTAGATGAACAGTACAAAAGATTTAAAAACCACTAATTTAGGAATCTTCCCAGAAGAATTTTGAAAACTCTATTTTATTGTCTCAGACAGAAACTCATTTAGTGACATATTCACTGAAGTATCCCATGAAACCTCCTGAAGAAAAAACTACTTTTAAAACATTTATTTTGTACTCTGCTGTTAAGTTGGATCTTTTCATGGACAGTCATTGTATTTGTGATCCTTGTCTTGAACTCTATTGCTAGAATGCATTGGGAATGTATCATCAGTGACATCTGCTAATTGATAATGTCCTTAAGTAATCATAAATTAGTGTTTTCTAATTACACATTTATGTTTTTAAACATTTTTGTGTATTTGGAGTGATTAGCAAAGGAAAATACTTTTTTTGTGAATTCCATGTTTGTTTTTTATCTTTGGGCTATTTCTTTTTTTTCTTCCCTCTTTTCCATTTGATAAATATTGATAGAACGTATACCTCTGCCTGGCATAGCTGTGGATGTAACAAACCTACTTTAGATAAAACAGCAAAAAAAAAAAACACCCCAAAACTTTGTGCTCATGGAGTTTGTTTTTAATGTTTTCCTTATATTTTCATTGTTTTCCTTCTATTCCTACTTTAGATTTTTTAAGGTGGATTGATGAATTTTATAAAATATTAGAAATTAAAGAAAATTTAATTTTATCAAGATTTTTTTCTTTTACATGGAAATAAACCAACACATTAAAAGCTAGAGCTATATAACCACATTGATTACTAGAATATTGAGTAATACTGTCTCACAAATAAAGATACTATTCTTAACCCACCAGAGAAAGGGCGGATTAAATTCTCTGTTCCCTGGTTGACCAGTGGCAGCAACTTTAAAATAGCTCTCCCTGTCTTACTTTGACACTGCTGCATTAACACTACGAAGTGGTTCATCTCCCCAGTTTGATTTTTAATATATTTTGACTTTGAAATTGTGTATAGTGACCCTAAATGTTAAAGCCCCATTTCGCTACTAGAGTGTGAAACACTACAAGTGATCTTGCCTTGTATTTTAAATGGGTGAGACAATTTCTCCCCTTAACACATTTGGAACTGTCATCACACTATGAGAAGCTGGCTTTACCTGGGCTTACCTTCCTCAGTCTTCAATATGGTGACCAAATGACAAATGAAATGACATACTTGAAATCTGGTTAGGACACAAAAAGATTTCGTGGTGGTCCTGAGCATGGCTGCTCTTGCCTGTATGGCACCTTTGGATCAGTTAGATAAAGCTTGGGGTGGAAATTAGAAAATTCTCCCTCCCAGATGGACATAGACCCTGGGGTGCAGAACTGGCTTTCAAGAGCAAAGGCCATGGTGCTCTGCTTGGGAGCAGGGACATGGGTTAGACTGGGCTCTGACCTGGCCTTCTATCCTGCACAGAAACTACCCTGCTGTGTATGGAGGTCCTGGCTGTGAAATCTAAGAATCTCTTCGTGTTCCTCAATTCTGAGATCATTTCTTACATTTCCAAATACAGGCAGAACTCTTAAATATATGTGATTAGGTGCAAATGTGAACAGGCATCTAGTGTCTCACTGAATATTGTAAGTGAACAGTTTACTAATGATTACAGTCACTCCACCCTGAGGGACACACAGTTTAGAGGGGGATACAAACATCACATAAATTTGCTGTTTCGGTGTGAGAAAGTGCCGTATTGGCAACATTATAAAGCCTTGTACCATGTGTAGTGGTTTAAACAGGTTTGCCATTTTTTCCTACACAAGGGAGTTGGGAAAACCCACAGAGAGAGGAGTTGAAATAGCGAGGGAGTTTTTAAGGGTGAAGAGGAATTTGGATAAATAGTTGTGGGTCAGGAAAAGGGTAGAGAAAAATAACTTGAACCAGAGATATCAAAAAATTAGAAATTTCAGTGTCACAGTGATGTCAGGTCATTTTAGTAATATAAATCTGACCCTCCATATTAGCACATCTTGGTCACTGTCAGTTGGTACATGAAGTATTGGTATGTATTTGCTTTTGTTAATGTTATTCAGTTATTATTTGATGATGAGACTGGTTTATATTTACTTTTTATTCAAGTGAGAAGTCCTAACTCTCTTAATTTTATTTTAGATTATAGCATTTGATGAGCTGAAGACTGATTACAAGAATCCTATAGACCAGTGTAATACCCTGAATCCTGTAAGTTATAATAAAGGATTTTTCTTTAGGTTTTTAGAACTGTTTTGCTTTAACTTGATATAACTAGAAAATGGCCAATATTCTCAGTAGCATGATGTATTTGTACTTTTTGAACTAGGCAGGATTTTTGAAAATGCCCTTTTTCCTGTCATGCTTGACTATTCTACTATTAATCTGCTGGTGATCTTTGTCAGCTGTCATACTAACATTCTTTCAATCTGCTTTTTACATTGTCGGCCAAAGACAGTTGAAAAGATCAAAAAGATTAAAAGAGTCAAAATTGCATTAAAGGTGTGTACTGCTTTTTAGTTGAATGTTTTAATGCTACATTCATTTTATGGGGAGGGTTAGGGCATTTGTTTTTGTAATGTTCTGTTCAGTGTGCTTGTTCATATGCCTGTTGAGGTTTATGATTTTGTGAAATTTCATATTTTATGCAAATGTTTGCTTGCCGGCCCAGTCAAGTAGGGAAAGCTGTTAAATGCTTATGCATTCTTAAATATTGTCATAGTCCTAGGCACTTCTACACTTCTATATTAAATTATTTGTTGCAGTGTTTAAAAGTTGGTTAACATAAAGTGACTCTAATGGTGAGATAATTGCAATATTGTAACTTAACTGAGATAGTATTGAAGTGGAGTCTTTAGGTCGTATCTGGTTTCATCTTTGTTTATGCCTGTTCTGGAATTAATTTACTCTTTTAGCTGATGTCTATTCAGGGCCTTTTATGTGGATAGCTCTCTTCCTAGACGCTGAAATATTGTACTATTGCTACAATATTTGTACTTATGCTGTCAGAATTTTGTAGATAACAATTTGTATACAAGTGTCTGGCTAATTCCTTTTCATAAGTATTCACTATAAATTTTGAAGGCAAACCTGTCTTACATGAAACTCTGAGCTGCTATTGGTTTAGTTAAAATTTGGTCCCATTGTATTTAGTTTTTTTTTTTTTTTTTTTAATAGTTTAACTTCATTTGGAAGATTCTCCTTTAGCCTGTAGGTTGATTTTCCTGATTGATAGAAACTGAAAATTATGAAAGAATGCGAATGCCTTCAAGAAATAGAATATGATAATTCATCTTTAAAAGTAACTTTGTACAAAGTGATAATACACTAGCAAGCTGCAGGGATTTGATGTGGAAAAGGGTCTATAAAGTTAGTTTGCTGCTCTATCATTTCCTAGTAAATGTGAATAGTGGAATAGATTTCTAGTTTGTTTTTAAGGAACTGAAAAAAGTAAGACTTAACTGTAGGAACATTTAAGTGTTCACTTATTACCTGTTTCTCAGTTCTTAGGAAACAAATGATCAACTGAATCTGTCAATGTCAATGGAGGATAGTGTTCACTGTAAGACATTTTAACCTATTGTTGAAGCTAATACCAAGAAAATAAGAAACTGGAATGTCTCCTTTTGGCAGCTACTTATTAATCAATGTTTCTATATCCTTTGGTTTCTCATTACTTCACATCATTCAGTGATGATGAGTGTTACGCTCGTTGAAATCGGGTACTTTCCTGGGTGCCAGGCTCCATGCTAAACATTTTTACCTGGGTTTTTCATTTACTTCTTGTGACAATCTTCAAAAGTAGGTGTGTTGTTATTACAATGAATAAGAAAGCAAACTGAGGATTAGTCAGGTTAAAGCTCTTTTTTCAGAGTCACATAGCCAAGGTGGAGTCAGAATTTGAACCCAGCACCCTGATTTTTAAGATCACATGCTTGTATTTTCCTAATTCACTACAAATATTTAAGAGTAATTTCAGTTTGACATCTAACTTGTGATACCTGGTTTTTCTTGATGGAACGAAATTCTCACTGAGAAAAGACATACTTTAGGACATCCTAATGCTGCAGTGTGTTGGAAGGAAGTTTTCAAAGTTACATTACAGAGGGAGTGCCGATAATTGGCTTACTAGCTATGCATCTGACAGTTTTCCCTATTAAAATTTTGTTTTGACAATTCTGCCAAAGTATGGGGGAAAACAGATATTATTTTCTTAATGTGAACCTTAACTGGAGAATATTATGTGCATGTTTAAATAATGTTATTTCGGCCATATTTGCATGAGGTGTTTTTTTCTGGATATTAGTTTTTGTATAAACATTGGTTCCTAAATGAAATAGTTTTTGTGCCGCTTATGTGGAAATTTCTTCTTTAAAGAATGAGGACTGGATTTTGAGAGATGTCTGATGAAAGTTTCTGGACATTGTTGACGAGAGAGGAGCAAGTGTGGCATTTATTTCATTTGGAGCCTGTAGAGTTGTTGATTATACCTAAAGTATCTTATATAAGAGCTCTGGGATTATCCTTTCAAAATCATTCTCTCCCCCATACCTCAGTCTGTAAGAGTAGGATTAAAACCTAGATGGTAATTTATATTGTTAGATACCAGTTGGCTTTTAAAAAGAACTGAAATGGATTTTCTGTATTTTAAAGGGGAAACATGTAATCTAAAATCTAATAAAATAGTTAGAGTTTCAGAGATTTCCTTTAGACATTTTCTAATTTAGCGACTAGTAGATGTCTTAAGTTTGGTCTTAAAAAAATTCTTGCTTTAACAAGTTTATACACATATACAGTTTATCTTTTGCTATTTACTATATGGCTTAAGTTTATGTAAAATATCTGGTTAGTAGTGTAGATTAGTTGACTGTACTTCTATTTCATTTAAAATAGTATTAAAATTTCACTCTGTAGCTTTAAATTGGAAATACTAATTTGGGAGAATTTTAAAAATGGTTTTGAATATGTATATTATATAATTTCTACAGCTATAGTTTCCCTTCAAGGAGGATTTGATGATAACAAATCCATATAATTTTAATTTGGTATGGTATATTTATTTGAGAAACAGATTTTGCAGCTGTGATTTTTATGGGGATTCTTTGATCAGAACTTACAAGGAAAGGTCCTTGTATTTTTCTGTAAGAGTTTATAACAAAATTATTAGGCTGAACTTTTCAGGAAGAGAAAGATAATTTAAAATAATGCTTTGTCTCTTGGTCACTTCATAAAAATTATTTTTTTTTATTTTATGAATTATTTTTCTCACATAATACTGTCAAAGTATTGACTGTTTTTGAGTTAGGAATTTCTACTGGTCTGCTGTGTCTGTAGCATTTCATTGGAAGGCAGGCCTACAGGAACAGGAAGCCATGTGAAAAATGGAGCTCAGGGACCAGGCACCTTCAATTTTATTATTTTAGTCTGCAGTTTTTTCCCTCCTACATTGCAGAAAGCACATTGTTTGCATCTGTGAATATTAGTGTTCCCTCTCCTCCCAAATGTGCTGAGATTATTGGCTGTTGGCTTTTCATCGAAAAATTACTTTTGTGGTAATGTGATGTGGTTTGCTAATTATTGTATATGTAATATTCCTGGTTTCTGTTAAAGGCTTAAAAACACTTATGAGTAGCCTTATGGAGGGTTTTGTTTTTTGGGTTTTTTAATATCATGTTGCATGTGATTGGATACTTCATTTTTGTATTTTTATCACTGTTTAATGGTGGAAAGAAAAAATATTCTGAGTGGGTAGCAGATACCTAGTTTGAACCTTATGGTGGTAACTTTGTGAAATTTAACCTATTAACCTTAAGAATCTGAGTTTTAAATTTTAAATTATATCTTCTTTCAATGCAGCTATATCCTCTGGTCAGTTTGCTTGTCCAGCTTTTGGTGAAAAGCTAATAAACATGGAAATAAAACTAGTAGTTTCTTTTATCTCTGATTCTTAGAAAACAGTGAATTTTTTCATTATGAAAACTTGGTTGCCACCTGTTTTCCAAATTAACAATTGACTTATTGCCAAGGCATTTTGATAACTGGCTCATATTTTTCTTCCAGCTTGTACTTCCAGAGTACCTCATCCATGCTTTCTTCTGTGTCATGTTTCTTTGTGCAGCAGAGTGGCTCACACTGGGTCTCAATATGCCCCTCTTGGCATATCATATTTGGAGGTAATATTTAGATATACTTTTAATACTTTAATTAAATGTTAATTATACTTCAGTTGATAGGATTATCTTATGCTAGTTAAAAATAAAATTGAAAATTAATTGGCACTTGTTTTAAAAGTCATGCCAATGAACAAGAAACTTTTGAGATCTCTGGAACTACTTTACTATTATTTAAAGGATAGTTTTTTAAAAAGTGGTGTGACTTATGTTCAATAATGTGTGCAAAAGTGAGACATACCTCATTGAATGTGTGTACATAAGCATATACACACATGAAACCATCACCTTGATCAAGATATACAGCAGTTCCAGTTGCTTCCACCAGGGATTCCCTTGTGTCTTTTCCCAAGCAGTCACCTCCATAACTCTTAAGGAGAACCACTGACCTCTGTTAACTAGACTCATTTTGTCCACTTTTGAACTTTGCATCTAACTGTACATATAAGAATAGCTAAAATAAAAAAGACTGACATTATCAACTGCTAACAAGGATGTGAAGGCAAATGACTTAGTATACTGACAGTATAAATTTAAAATGGCCGGTTAGAAACCTACTTGGTAATTTCTTAGAATGTTAAAAATACTTTCCACCCATCTACCCCCTAGACAGTCTAAAAGAATTTATGATTTGTGTACAGATTCATAGCACTTTATTCACAGTTCAGAAGTTGGAATGAAACCAAATATACATTGATTGCATAATAAGTAATAGAGAAAATAATTAAGTATTAAAAACAGACAGATTAATATAAAACATAGGTGATCTCACAGTTGGTGAGTAAGATAAATAAAACACTATAGAATATATACTGTATTTTTCTATTTATATAAAGAAGATCTTAAAAATGGGCATTAATAATGAGGGGGAAAAGGCTACTGGTGGTTTCCTGGGGTCAAGAGAAGAGGCAGAATTGGAGTCTTTGTGGGAACAATGATGAAGCTTTTGGAAATGACAGATTCTTCCTTATGTTGGTGGTTTCCCAGTTATATACACTTGTCACAACTCATCAAATTATCTTTACTGCATGCAGCTTGTTTACATAAATTTTGTGTAAATAAGTTAATGTCAAATAAAGTGTGTTTCTAACTTGTTTCTCTATATTTACTTTATGACTTAAATTTGGTTGTTTATAGAATTTATCTTTTTGGACATCTAAAAGTTACACCTGATCTGTATAGAGTGTTTCATTTTAAACGAGCATATCAAATTCTCATCACCCTCAATTTTAGGGAATATTTAATGAAGTATTGAGAAGTAAGTAGCATTATGTCTGTAACTGATTGAGAAAAAAGGGGCACATATATTTAGAGAAGTGGAAAGATGAAACAAGTGTAGTAAACATGAGCTGTTCTTGCACCTTTTCTGTCAGTCTAGCATTCTGCCAAAATAAAAAGTTAAAAGAAAAAAATCTTACTTTCTTTTCACAATGATTCCTATTTTTTCTTGGATTTCTCAGTGCATAGAGGCGAGCCAGATGTAACTTCTTTAGTTGTGCTCTTTAGGGGCTCTAGCTTTACAGTTAAGATGGCAGAAGGAAATAGCTCCCCCTAGAACTGAAATATGCTTCCCTAGGTGGACCACCTTTCCCAGCAAATTACAGAACCCTACTTTCTGTCCTACTGGTCTGCTCCTTTTTCTAAATGCTAATGGACTGCATTTATTACAGGTATATGAGTAGACCGGTGATGAGTGGACCAGGACTCTATGATCCTACGACCATCATGAATGCAGATATTTTAGCATATTGTCAGAAAGAGGGATGGTGCAAATTAGCTTTTTATCTTCTAGCATTTTTTTACTACCTATACGGGTAAGTTTCAAAAATAAATTGAAAATACCATTTCATTCTGTTGCCTAAAAATGTTCACAGGTGTGGTCTTAACATCTTAAAATCCAGTTGAAGAATAATTAAGTGTCTTGAGTGGTGGTAATTGGTGATGACAGAGTGCATATTCACATATGTTGAGTATGGATATTTGGGTGCTTGCTGAGCAGCCAACTGGTTTGCAATCAGAAGTAGAATGTTTGGTTAGAGATGTTGCTTCTGAGGGTATCAGACACATTCAGGTGCTGGAGGACAAGTTTCAGTCTCCATGGCAAAGTGATGGCATTTGGAGGATGTGGCTGGGTGAATTTGCAAAAATGTCCTGCTTGGCTTCAGTGTCTGTCTTGAGACTGTGTTTACTTTTTTTTTTTTTAATCATTCTTCATAAAACATCTCTGCCCTTTATTTTCTGACTTCCTTGAGCTGAATGATATGAATGAAACTGTTCATATCTGCTTACAGGGTGGTGTAGTTACAGAGTTCTCTTCCTTTATGTAAGCCATAGGAACACATATCAGTGCTCCTCCAGGTCAGACTTTGCAGCCTCAGAAACTGTTGACACTTTGTGCTGCATAGTTAAATGTTGTGGGGACCTGTGTCCTGCATTGTGGGATGTGTAACAAGTTGCTGGCCTCTACCCACTAGATGCCATAGCATCCCATCCCCCAAGTTTAATAACCAAAATGTTTCTGCATGTTGCCGGATGCCCCCTTGGGCATAGTTGGTTCTGACTGAACCGCTGTTTTGCGTAAACTGCAGATGGAGTAATGACTATGTATTAAAATTGGAAAAAGACACTATTAGGTATGGAATTATAATTTCAGGCCCTACAAATACACTTTTCTTCTTCTCTATTAATACATACTTAACTGGAGAGGGTTGTCCACCAGGTTTTCAAAATATGAAGAAAATTAGCTGTATAAAATGAAATTATTATAGCTATGTTTCCATTCTCTTTCCCTTGAAAACTTGCTGAGTATTACATGTAGACTTGTAGTTATGCTTCTCTTTATATCATAAATTTTGATTATAGAACTGGCTCAGGGTATTTTTATGATTTTTAAAGTTACAGTTGTGAAAGTGTTCTTTTATGCACCTACAGATGTTCATATTTGAAACAGTGATTAGTCCTGAAAAGCGAAATTCCATGTGTTATTCTAATTTCCTGCCAAGTGTAATTTATAAGATTCATTAACATGTCTGAAGCAGTGCTGGTATATAGTAAACATTTTAAAATGTTTGTTGAAAGTAGTACATGAATTGAATGCATGACTGAATTGGAGATGTATAGTTGTGGTAAATGCTCACCAAGACATGGTGACACTAGGGCATTCATTTCTTTTCACATTGTGTATGGAGCTAGCTCACCTCCTGCTTTGTACTTTCATTTAGAGATAGATGTTTTTGAATCATCCCTTTTCCATATCATTCTTCCTGTAGAATTGCCAGGCAACCTAAACCAAATGTTTTTGGTTTTCCATTTTGCTCATTTGTTCCCTTTTTTTGTTTAACTCTCCTGTTGCCTAGAACCGTTCTCTAATGGAAAAGTTCCTTAATTGACCATTCCTGTCTGTGAAGTGGGGATGATCATGGTACCCACCATGGTTCAGCAAGGTCATGTACATCAAAAAGACTAAGAGCCTGGCACAATGTGAACTCTCTCAAGATGCTCCCTCCTATTATTAGATACAACAAGGAGTGGCTGTTTTGCTTCTCTGAGCTCTGGGCTCCCATAAAGCTTTCAGCTATGCCATTCTGCTTGCTAAAATTGGAAGGGAAATAGGGGGCAGATAAAGCACAGACACTGAGCTGAGCCTACCTCAGGCAGAAGTCTCTAACTGCAAATTTAAAATCAGACTGTAAACTTGTCATTGCCCTTTTCTGTGATAGTATAATATCACAAACTACAGCAGACTCACGTTTTGGCACTCTTTTTTTCAATTGGGAATGTTGGAATTAACAGTTTTTTTCTTCTTTTCAGCATGATCTATGTTTTGGTGAGCTCTTAGAACAACACACAGAAGAGTTTGGTCCAGTTAAGTGCATGCAAAACGCCACCAAGAGAAGGAATTCTATCCAGCAAGATCCTGTTTCCAAGAGTAGCCTATGGAATCTGATCAGTTACTTTGAAAAAAATGACTCCTTATTTTTTAAATGTTTCCACATTTTTTGCTTGTGGAAAGACTGTTTTCATATGTTATACTCAGATAAAGAATTTAAATGGAATTACGTATAAATTAATATAAAATTATTACCTCTGATGTTGATAGGTTTGAACTTGCACTCCATAAGGAACAGCCATAATCCCTTGAATGATTGCATTAATTATTGACTGTCTTTAGTCCATTGAAAGCTTTTGTTTATAGGAATTTGTAGGGCTTATTTTGGTTTTTTGAATTGCCATCTAATTATAAATTAGCTGTAGATATCAGGTGCTTCTGATGAACTGAAAATATGTATCTGACCAGTGGGAAACTTCATTCGTTTCCTCTTCTATCATGTAGGTGATTATATATGCATACATTTACAAAAATAAGAAGAGTGGGAATTTTCCCCTTCAACTTGAATATTATCCTTGTATATTGCATGAATGAGACTTTTCCCATATTTCCAGAGTAACATACTTGCTTTAATTCTTAAGCATAAGTGAACCTGATATAAAAATATATGCTGACTTACTTGTGAAGAATACATTTAAAACTATTTTAAATGTGTTTTAATTTGTAAGACATTACTCATTAAGAAATTGGTATTATACTTATTGTTCTGATCTGGTGGTAAAGATATTCTTAAGAATTTGCAAGTACTTTAGATTTTCAAAACTGAATGAGAGAACATTGTATAACCATCCTGCTGTTCCTTTAGTGCAATATAATAAAACTCTGAAATTGACTTATTTTCAGTGCATTGTTTTAACGATTACAAACAGCTGTTTCTTAAAGTTGCTTAATCCATAATAAAGACATATTACTGTCAATTTTTTGAAAAGATAGTAGTGTATCACATTGTGGTTTTTTTTTTTTTTTTGCAATACCATCCTTGCGCCCATCAAGGAAGATTTAAATGAATTAGCACATCAACCTTTGTCATCAGTCACAAGATTCATGACTCTTGAACTTGATGGCATAGCAACATTATTTTTCTTACCAATTGAAAAGTGATTTGCACTTAAGCTGTTTTTTTTTTTCTTTTTGAAACAGCAAGACTTTAAGTAAAACATTTTAAAGTCAAATAGCTTATAAATTTGAGTTTTTGCTGCTGCTTAAAAGACCTAAAAATATGGCGTATGTTTTCATAAGCATTCTTGTGCTCTATTTGGGGTGTGAGGCCTTAAGGCTTTTGGACAAAGGATCAAAGAAAGAAAAAACAGTATATAGTATACTACGTAATGATCAAGGGAGTTTATATATGTATTTGTGGAAGTTTTACTCGAACAACTTGAATTCCATACTGTTTTATGCTCGTGAAAAAAATACTTCTCTACCTTTGGGAAAGTAGCTGTTCTTTATTGGTTACTGGGTAAATGTGTTGTAGAAGAGGATGAGGAACCAGAAGAGTAAGAAGGGTGAAATCATTTAATGAGAGAAATTTTATAAGGATCTTGTATAGTTTGGTGAACACCTCCAATGATCTGTCCATCAGTTTATGCAGTAGACTATCAGGCTCTCGCTAGCCACCTAAAAGTCATGCTCTCAGTAGAAACAATCATTTGGTTTCTAATGTGACTTCATCAATACCAATTGTTTTCTTTCTTTCTGGTATACAGGTACCTTTGCACATGAGAAGCTTGGTAAAGTCTTCCTTACTCCATATTGACTTCTTGGACTGTTATTTTAGTATTCCTGTCAAAGTATTTTCCTGAACACTTGTCTGTCTCTTGGCTAATACTACTTTCCTTTAAAAGTTTAAATGAACATTGTTTTAAATAATGTATTCCAGAGTATTTCCCAGGATTATTGTGAGGTTTACTGGCTGCAGTTTGTGGAAGCCCCCTTCTCGTGCTGCAAAAATCATACATAATCCTGATTCCTCAAAGTTTTGTGGTACATTCGTCCATCTCAGTGGTAGGATATTAGTTTCTGACATGTGGTTAGAAGATTGAATTCTTGGTTTCATAACATCTACACATCTTTACCTTTTCATGAATTAAATTACTTGAGAAAACAGAAACAAAATACTTGCATTTCATAGTACTTTGATCTTTTCCTTGCTCAGAATTTAATTTGTTCCCATAATCTGTTTTAAGGACTGACCCTGACTTAAGTGATTCCTGCAGGTCCAGCTGAGGCAGGTTAGCCTGAATTTCTGATCCTTTACTGTTTATGTTAGACTGTTCCCTGTGCAGCTTCAGCAGTGTACTTCAGTACTTTTCTCCCCTTTGTTAAAATTATTTTCAATATTATGTGCTTTACCTTTTAAGAATTTTCCAACCTTCAGAAACTATACCAATAAGTCTTTGTTGCTGTGGTAACAGATTCTCCCTAATTGCAAATATTATATAACAAGTGGAGTCTGGTTAGTAGTTTTTCAATTGAATAATGACACTATATATGGCAATACATTTCTTCAGTACTAATGTTTCTCAGTACTAAGGCAGTATCAGGGTAGAACTTTATTTGCATGCCTGCGTTTGAATTTTATTAATGATTGTTTGATGATGTGTTCACAGTGTTTGGCTGATATTCCTTGCTCTGTCCTTAAGTAGAGAAGAGTTTGGTCCCAATCTACAGACACATTACTAATTTGTTTGAAATTTGAATTCTTTTTCATGGAAAGGAAAAGGGATAGGAAAGACCAGACAATCCACTTTGACATGTATTGGGTATCCTAACACATTGGAGATGTCTCATTACAGTTTCTCACCGGACCTACCAGTCAGGTTCAGATAGCCAGAGAATGGTCTCTCACATGACAGTTTGTAGTATGAGTCCCTTCATTTCTGTTCACTATTTTCCAGCTTGAGAACCGTTCATGCTATAACTCATAGTGGTCTACTCTGTTCCCAAATCAACATATTTTGAAAGTATGTCAGATACTTACATAGACAAGAAAGATGTAGATACACTTTGAAACTAGCAAAAATGTTTTCCTTAAGACAACGCTTTTCCTCCAGTTATCTGTTTACTAGTAGTGTTCATGGAATATACTGACATTGTGCAAATAATGACTTCTATCTCGACTCCCTGCAAATCTCGACCCCCTGCAAGCAGTAGGCTTCAATTTTAGGCATGGTTACACGATAGCAATGTGATACATTCTAGCCCATTCAAATGTGTATATCTGAAAGTGTACATCTAGCATATATCAGTCATTTAACAAAAAATGTGCATCTCTCAATCAGCTATAAAGAAATTTTGGCAGCTTAATTCAAACAAAGATTAAAATGTTGATACTAGATCTAACATTGTTTATAGAAGTACTCATATCATGCCTTTGGAAAACTATTGTTAGTCTCAGATATGCTCTTTGTTTAAACCAGTCATGGACCTGTGGTCAGACCAGGAGCTAGAACTGGTACTAGGATTATTGCTCAGAACATGGTGCTGAGTTAATATTCCAAGGTGATGGCAAGAGAAAACATGGGTTTCTATTTCTGGATTTGTTGAACTGTTTTCTTAGAACAATTTTAATTGGATTAAAATTAGGAGCTCTCACAGAAAATACCTAAAAGTAAATTCTGCTGCTTGTTTTGCTTGGCTTGGGAAAATACTATTAACCATATCGGGTGATTGATCAGCAGGACTGGAGTAAAAATTTTATCATTCATTTTATTAATACACATTGTGAAAATGAGAACGTCTTGACATGCAAAAGTTAATTATATAGTCTTTTTCGAAACATTTAAATTTCTTTGGTCATGATGGTCATGTGTTCTGGAGAAGAAAAATATTGAAAATATTACTTTGATGATGTGGATACTAAAACTGAGGAAAAGACAGAATGTGGTGACTGTGCTTGTGTTTCATTAACATCATTGGCCTTAATGGTACTGTATATGCTGTCCAAAGGAAATATCCTTTAGTAGTGCTGACTTCTTAGAGCTTGCTTGTTTTATTTTGCTTTTATTTATTTAATAAAAACTGTTCAATATCTCCTTGTGTAGTTTTTGGATAAAAGTTAAGTGTGTTGATTGAATTTTAGCAGCTAACTTGGGCTTTGTCTATGATCAGGACTCTAGATTATACTCTGCCTCCCTAACCCCATTGTTTTGAGGGATGTCCCACAGGTTAAGCAGAGAAAATACTTATCCAAGGACACTGAAGTTAATGTTATTTAACTAAGCTGGACAATTTGAGTAGTGACATGTCATGTTTCTCTGTTATGGAATAATCAGTGTCTTTCCTTATACTTAGTATTGAAGTCATTTAGTCAAGCATTTTCTACGTGCAAGACTTAACTAGCACTTGCAGTAGAAACGGAGATGCACCCACTTTTAAAAGGATTTGATTAATCCATGCCAATATTTCCCCTCCATTTTCTCAAGTATTCATGAGAGGGTATATAGGGAGAAAATTAATAAAATTTGGTAATGTTAATTGCAACAATTTCCTATAGTTTGACAGTATGTTGTGATTTAAAAACTTATCTGGTTGTGATAGCAGTATTCTGAGGAAGTTCACTATTTCTGCAACTACTGCTTTAAAACATACCTTTTTTGGTTATAACTTTTGGTATCAGATTACTCATGTTTTCAGATATTCATGCAAGATGTGGTTCTCCATCTTCCCTAGTATTTTTCTAAAATCGTTAAGTTCTAAGTATATATGAAGGAAGATATAAAAATGCTGATTATATATTTTTTATTTATTTGTTTGTTTGTTTACTTATTTATGACTAAGTCTGCTATTTTGCTTGGGGAACTGCAGGCTCATGTTGCCCGGGGTACCACGTACTCAAGTGGTCCCCGGCCTCAGCTTCCCAGATAGCTGGGATTACAGGCACATGCTACCACACCCACCTAGTTTTTTGGGACTAGGTCTTGCTATGTTGCCCTGGGCGGGTCTTGAACCCATGGACTCAAGCAATTCCTAGTCCCAACCTCGCTTCGTAGGCTGTGATTAAAGGCATGTGCCACCATCCCTGGCGTGATTATATTTTAGTACCTACTGGATTTCTGTTTTGAAGTTCCCAAACAGCATTTGTGATTGTTTCAAAGTATCCCCAAATTAAGTTAAAGTAGTTAAGCAGCAAGAAGATTATAAGACAAGAGTCCTAGTAATTATATAATGATTTTAAAAACTAAGCTTTGTGTGGTTTTTGTTTTTTTTTTTTTTTTGAGGCTAGGTCTTGTGGTTTTTGTCTGTGGAATCGCAGGCTCACGTTGCCTGGGGGACCACAGACGCAAGCAATCCCCAGCCTCAGCTTCCCAGATAGCTGGGATTACAGGTGTGCACCACCATGCCCAGCTATTTTTTTTGGAACTAGGTCTCACTATATGCCCCTGGTGGGACTCGAACTGCGATCCCTGGCTCTGGCCGTAGCTTCCTAGGCTGCCGTTGACAGGCATGCGCCACCATGCCCGGTGCATTTTTAATGTGGTGAAGATTACTGTTTCTAAACTAGAGGTGGAAGTGAGGTGGCCAGGTGTTCACAGTCGTTGAGTGCCAGTAACCAAGAGAGCAGGGACTGCTGTCGGTGCCCCTGCAACCACTTATGTCTGTTGAACAGGTGGCTTTGACACACTGCGTGATTCTTATCTACATTCCAGATGACTGCTCTCGGTAGCTAACGTTGAATTCAAAGACAAAAGGTCATGTTCAATAGCACAGGGTAAAGTGAAAGAGAACTGGAGGTTGCTAGTTGGCAGGGAAGTGCTTTCTAAAATAAATGTAAAAGGGATTTAAATTCAGTCCTTGTTCCTAGGGTGAGAAAAATGAAAGCTTTAAAAGTAGTTTGAACCAGTGAAGTCCTTACCTCTGAAAATGTTCCACCAAGTGGTGGGAAAACACTTGTTGGGGATGATACAGTATTGGGAAGAAGATGGCTAGAAGATTCCATAAGATCCCTCTCAAGTCTATGAATCTCTAAGCAGGAAAAACTATGGAAGAAATTATAGGAGTGATAGTGGGTGAAAGTTTCGTAAAAATTTTTACCTTGGATGCAACACCAATTTCCATACTTACTACTGTCTTAAGTTCCTAGTGCTTCTAGTAAAATGAGGTAAAAGTGTGGTAAACAATAACCATGCAATCAAATAGTTTACACCATGCATCTTTCAGCATTACCTTGGGTAAAGTAGACCAGAGCAGTGAGTACACTTCTAAAAAGGAAAATTGCATAGTAGTTTTTCTCTTATAAACAGATGAAAGAGACATTATGAAATTTGTCAATAAAAGCTTTAGAGAGTCTCTGCACACGGACATTTACATTCAGGATGATAACACTGGGTATTTCGTTTCAGTACATAATACAGTTGAGAACTCTTACATTTCAGACATGGTCCTATGTATATATGATTTGAGGTGTTTTTTCTCCTTTTATCTAGATACAGATCTTGATAGTGAATCTCTTGAGGATAGATGTGCAGCTAGTTTGTCCCGGAATTCATGAAGATAATTATATTGCTGAAAAAAGCAAAGATAAATTGAAAAACATTGTAGAAAACTTGTTAACACAGTCATCACAGTACTTAATAGGAATCAAAAAACATTTGCTAAGAACGATTTTACATCTTTTAGGGTAAGGAAGTGTTTACATTATGGAGAAATTGCATATATTGTGAAAAGATAGCTTTAAAAAGTTTAAAAACAGGAGGTAGCATGAAATACAAATGAATATCTCAAATTTGTAAAATTCTTTTACTGGCAAGAGCAAATAAGATTAAAAATAGTACATGAAGGCATTCTTTTTCTAATATATTTCCCTTTGGGGAGTAGGATAGTTGGAATGAGGGTACTTTCTATAGCAATCAACAGTGATGTACTCTAGAAAATCAATTTCTTAATTTAATGAAGCCCTAGTTTTGTGCTTTCTATGATGATGTAATCCATCTGGAACAATTTTCATAGTGGACTATTAGAACATATCACTAATCTTAACAGATGAACAAATTTTTTAAAGAACTAAATAATTCATTTGGAGTTTTAATGGCTTCCCAGAGGTACTCCAGCTTTGCCAGTGATCTCATTTCATGTAATTATTGAGAAGTTGAAATTGCCAGTGAACAATACAGAAGTGAAAAAACCTGTTTACCACAGGAGGCAGAGGTGTCAGATTGTTTGTATGCACACACACACACACACACGCATACAAGCACATGCTTGACCATCTGTTTCAAAGAGAGACAACATCTTGAATTTGATGCACCATTTGATTTGAACAGATAGTAAGGGATGGTGCCTGCTTCCAGACTACGGAGAAGCTGATCCTGTGTCAACTGTTGTATGAATGCTCTTACTTAAGTCCTAGAAATCAGGCTGCTTGGGAAATTGATCAGTTGTCACGGTAATTCACATGCACCGTTGGCCCTCCTACCCATGGGAGGATGCCTTCTTTAGTGCTTGTTTTTCTGACTTAGAAAGCCGAGACTGGAAGCTTGGGAAAGGTAAGCAAACTAGCTTTAGTGAAATTAGCTTTCACTTTATCTGTAAACAAATTGAAAATGTCAGAATATTTTTAGTAGCCTCACTATTATAGAGAAACCCTGCTGTGTTTTTGAAGTGTTAAGGGGAAAATAAATTGGAAAATGTCCCTTTAGTGAACGACAGCAATGGATATTTGGCTTTTTTTAAAATTATAGTCATCTAGCTTTATTAAATATTTTGGTGATATAGTAAGAATATTATTCTCTTGATAAAAATCTACCTAAGAAATAATTGACCAAGCTTATAGTAACCATTTCATTTTTCCATTCCCAGAACTAAGTGGATAAAATCAGAACTATAGTAGATATACCCAAGAGTGAACTAGAAAAAGTTCAAAATTTTCTTATGATTTTGTTTGAAATACTTTTTTCACAGTTACCTAGTTTGTGTTCAAGGTAAAAAAAAAAAAAAAAGGTGACATGAAGGATAGAATAGTTTGTATTTTCATTTTAGGTTTAGGTTTGGGTTTTCATTGCTCTTTTGATGATACTCTATTTGTAACTGTCTTCTCCTAACCACAACCACACAAAAAACACTCTGACTCCTTACCTTTATGGTCTGTATTGCCCCGGATCCTCTTAGGTCTCTCAGGCTGTCTATGGCTTGCTGTGGTGATACTGTGTCAGAGAGGTATAGAAGGAGACAAGCGGCTACTAATAGAACAGGATAGAAACACAGTATATTATTAAATTATTAGGGTAGGGCAGCACACATTAATTAGACTTCTGTAGGTGTACAAGACAGTCTGGTGCAATTGCTCTAAATGAATTCAAAGACAAACTTTTTTGTATGTGTTTTGAGAGTTTGACTAAATGTTGTTGAATTAAATAAAGTTTAACATTGGTTCATTCTTGACAGCTTTATTGAGTTACATCTCATATACCACACTGCTTAAGGCAGATTGAGTAGATTTTACTGTATTCAGATATGTGCGGCTATCACCAAGATTAACTTTAGAATACTTTCATTAATATAAATGAAACCATATTCAATGTGGTCCTTTGTGACTCACTTTAGTATAATATGTTCAGGATTCATACACATTATAGCAAGTATTAGGACTTTATTCCTTTTCATGGATGAGTAATACTCTATTATGTGGTTATAAATTTCATTTATCTACTTGGCAGTTGATGGACATTGAGATTGTTTCCAGATTTGGATCATTATGAACAGTGCTGCCCTAGGTGTTCATAAACAAATTTTTGTGTAGACATAAGTTTTCATTTCCTTTGATTATATGCCTGGGAGTGGATTTGCTGGGTCATATAGCAACTTTATTTAACTGAGGAACTGCCAGACATTTTCCCCCCTCAACATATTTAAAAATTTTGTGAGGTACAGTAATCAACTTTGGTTGTTATACTTACATTACTGTATTCTTTAGAAGTTGCTATTAATTCCATTATACTCACATCGGGAGTGCATTAGAAAACAAGAATGCATGCAGGTGCTTGGACCTTTATATTATGTTTGCCAGAATCCTCCAAAATAATGTGGACAATAACTCTCACTTCCACCCAAACTCTCTAGGAAACATCAAATTTAGGACCTAAGTACCCTTTGGGTGTGTTTTATCTTATTTTAATATAAAGTGAGTAGATGGCCTACAGACAAGAGTTTATCTACTTTGATGAAAAAAAAATTGAATAATGAAACTATTTCTTACCAAGACAAGATCTCCCAAGTCCTCCATAACAGCTGAAAGGGAAGTATAGTTTTGCAGTTTACACATTCATATGATCCCAATAGTTTCTCTTCCTGTCTTCTAACTAATGCCTAACACAGTGCCTTCCTTACATGCAGAGGTTAATAAATGTTTATGAATGAATCAATTGAGAGCAAGTATGCTTATTTATTGTTGGGCATTCTGAACACCTCTGAGGGTCAAGGTAAAGTGGGCCTTTTTTATGATCTCTTTAAAATCCAAGATTCACACCTGAGAATGGGAGCATGTTACTAAATAAGATACCAGTAGAGATTTTTTTTTAACCAATGCTACTTTGAATATTTTCCTCCAAATAAAACCTAAGTAGTAAAGGGACAAATGCTGTATGTTCAGTAATGCTTATCTAATAGGAGTGCAGAGAATGTGTTATCTATCACAGAGGTTTGTGGCATTGGCTCCAGAGCCCCACTGCCTGAGTAGAATCTTGGATCTAGCTGTGATCACAGTTAGATCCTGGACCAGATGTGTGAGCCTATGCAAGTTATTTCACTTCCTGGACCTTGGCCTTTTCACCTTTAAGGTGGTCATAGCAACAACAGTGAGCACTGAGTGAGAGGGTTATAATAGCTTGGCACAGAGTATGAGGTAATGAACGTTAACTACTATAGTTATTATCTAACATGAGAGGTAATTGGGCACTCTATAAAACTGGACTTTCTACAAAAGTGAAGATTAATCCTCAAAGCAATAAAATCATTTTACTTTCAGGTCTTGTGACAGTGTGAGGCAGAGAACCAAATGGGTCCTCTGGCCCTTAGTGTATTCGAGAACATGCTTTCAACAAAGTGGCCCAGATGTAGGCCTGTTAAGGTAGATTAAGACTTACTGTGTAAAGATAAAATAGGTAGAACTCTTTAGTGGCTTTCTTGCAAGATTAATACTATTTTACATCCTTCAGTGCTCTTGTCTTCCTTCCTTTCTTTTCTTCATTGGTCCTTATTCTTCAAAACCAAGTTCAGATTTAACTGAAATGCCTTTGCACCCTGCAGAAACCACTGCGATCCTGTGTGCTCTCACATGCCCCTACAAGCCTTTTTGCACCACGTGGGAGTGTCGGGAGCTGTGGGTTTTTGAGGGTGGGGAATCTTTGCAGTGTTTGGGACATGGTAACTGGCTTAATTGAACTGGATCTCCCAAAAGGTATGTTGAAGACCTAATCTTTGATAAAGCCAATATGACCTTATTTGGAAATAGTCTTTTCAGCTGTAATGAATGTAAGAGGAGGTCCTTATAAGGAAACACTGTACGAAGACACACACACACACACACACACACACACACACACACACGGAAACACTGAATGAAGACACACACTTAGAAGGGAGGTGGAGATTGGGGCCATGCAGCTGTAACAGAATGAATGCCTGAGGTTGACAGCCACCACCATTAGTTAGGAAGAGCTGAGGAAGTCTGTCCCAGAAAGGGTGACCCTGCTGATACACTGACTTTGGACTTCTAGACTCCAGAACTGGGAGAGAATAAATGCTGTTTTAAGCTACCAGTTTGTGGCACTTTGTTACCACGGTGCTAGAAAACATTGCACCACAGCAGGTAAGCACTGATTTATAAAAACAACATCCAAGGAGAAGCAACGAAGCCTGGGTAGACACCACAGTGAGAAAACTACCAGATTCTGTTTTGGAGGGAAAAACGCTAGAGCTCTTTAGCAATGCAAGGCACTTAAAGATGGCAGGCGATTGTCTTGTCCAAAACCATCAGTCACGACAGGATACTCTTGAACATTTTAGGACAATGAAAATGTCCAGTGGTCAGATGCTTTGTTTTATGGGAGCCTGAAACACTTAACACACAAGACCACTCAGCTTTCCACTCTGTATTCTCTCCAAATATTAGTGTTTGGTTCACGCGAATCTGCTAGAATAGAACTTAAGCTTCAATAGTCTGGAAAGAGCTTGATCTCTGGAAACTTCTGCTTTCAAAGATTCATTAGAAAAATAACAGGTTTGATTTGAAAAATGGATGAAATTTGGGAAATAGGCTCTGTTACTTATAACACTTAACGGAGAAACCATTCTAAAATTTTGCTTTTACAATTAGTAAAATTGTAATGAGAGATGAGAGATGATGCTTTTTTCTGGAGGAAGTTTGCCAAGTATATGATGTAACAGGAGCTGCTAGTTCTCTAGTCCCTATTCTGCAGGCTATATAGTTCTCTGTATATTAGAATGTTACAAGTGTGTTTCCCTAAAGACCCTTGTACTAGTTGGTTTGCTTTTAGGAACTATTGGCAGATCAGTCCAGGGATAGAATTTGATTGGGTTTGCCCTTCCCTAAGATGCCCTAGGTGTTAGGTCTATAGACCTTATGTTACTAATTGAAGCAACACTGTATTATGACACTAAGTTTCAGGTGTGCATCACTGAGAATCAGAATGTGCATTATATTAATGTAATCGGTACATTAAGTTCACCGCTCAAAGTCCAGTGCATGGTATGGTCTGATCTTAGGGGCTTTGGAGTATCAAATTTTGTGATTCTCTGTCTTGTTCCAGAAGGGACTAAGCTGTTTACAAGAATGCAAAGTATAACAAGCAAGGGGAAAGGCTAGTTTTCTTCCTGAGGCTGGCTAATCCTGGGTTTCTCTTCTGACCAAGCACCTGTTATAAGCATAGCCCTGCTTCTGACCTTGGTGTTGCTGCCTGCTGGGCTGACATTCTCTTTTCTCACTCCAGGTGACTCCTCCCACCCTCAGTCCCCTAAACCCATTTTACTTTGCTTTAGACTTTTACACAAGCAGTTTATGTATAGTCACCAACAGTGAGAATCCCCCTTTTATTCTGATAGCAAATTTGTATCATCAAATATACTTTTCAAGCCATATTTTTAAGATTGCTTTTGCTTGAGAATGACTTCATTGGTGCCAGTTTTGAAAAAATTGACTTGTATTGGCAAATAAGCAACTGAAAAACAACTGACTGCTACAGGCAAGACATTATTATGCAATAAGGATAAGGTCAACATTTTTTTTGGGTGGGAAAGGATCCCCAGATTATAACTATAGGTCTAAGACAAAAGGAAAGAAAAAAATCTATAAAGATATTCTAAACATTTCTGAATCTATTAATTTATTATCCTTGCGCTTCAAAAATAGTAATACCACTCTTTGAGTGCTTGATCTGTATTAGACATACGATAATAACTCCCATGCATCTTCTTTTAATCCTGTGACAGCTATAAGGTCCGTAATAAGTGAATAAGGATGCACTAATTCAAGACATTTTGACTGGAACATTTCATGTAGCAAAAAGAGAACATACTGTATTAAGGTTTTTCGGTTATTTTTAAGGCAGATTGCAAGCTCCTCCATTATTTCACAGCAGCGGGCTATGTCAGGAGTCTCTCCATCTGGGATTGGATGATGATGAGTGATAATTCCATACTGTTGGTAGAGGTCCAAAAGGTTTGGAACTCTGTATTTTGACAGTTCCCCTCTGGTGCAGAAAACAAATATGTCTTGTATACCATAACTCTTTAGTTCTTCTGTCAACAGATCAAGATACACACAGACAGACACACATGTACAGAACATCACAGATTTAAATATGATCATAAGGAGAATATGAAGTTAAGTTTCTTAAGTCAAACTTAAGTCAGTATCTACCAATATGAAATGCTTCTTGATAATCCAAAACAATACTGATCTGTTTTCAAACAAGAGTAAAAAAGTTACTAAACACAAGACTGGAACTTGAAATACCTGAACAAAAGGGGATTAGAACTAAATGTGACTTTATAAGTCAAAATGTTGTCTATTGCATTTTCAGATGAGTCAATTATATTGCTGTTCTTAAAAATATATATTTTATAATACTGGTTTTAAATAAAATATAAAACATCTACTATATTAAAATAAACTCCCCAACAGGGATGGCAGCATATTTTTTGGTTTTGTTTCCCCAGGTAAGCATGGTTATAGTGCCAGTACCTTTGCGATCTCCCTTATATTATATTGCACTACGGAATCAATATTTAGTTTTAAGAACTAAGTCTTTAGGAAATAAAGTGTTAACCTGTATTAGCATTATGTGACTTCAGGGTATTCTTTAGGAATAAGACATTAAACTCCAGCATTTGCCTTCCTCTGTCCTTTGACAGCATCAATAAATTTTTACATTGTTAGTGACTCATTGTTCCTACCTGTATCAACTCAATTCAAACCTGTATTTGTTGGAAAATAGTTTTCACAGAGTAAAATCCGTTGGATTACTTCCCAGGTTCAAATCCTTTAATAAATTCAATTTTGTTTGGCCCAATTTAAAAGAAAAATTACATGACTTAGCCAATTTCTTTATGAATCATGCAGTAGTCCTCTGGGCTATTCCATACACTGGAACTTCCTTACAGCAGCATTCACTATAGAGATTTGCTTCAGAATTAAAACTGATTCTGATGGATCTGAGACCCCCATTCTTTCCTTGTCTCCTCAATCCAATAACATTAAGCTATTTAATATTTTAAGTACAAAGTGTCTTTTATCAGGAACCTCTTGATCTGTGCTAGTTCAAAATGATATGTACTATAATTATAAAATACATATCTGATTTCAAAGATTAAGTACAAAAAAGCTCATTATTAATTTGTTTTATACATAAAACACTGAAATGATACAGTTTAGTCTATGTTAAGTTAATTTATTTAGATTCATTTCACCAGTTTTTACTTTTTCAGTGTGGAAATTAGAAAATGATAAAGTATATTAACTTAATCACTTAACTTTAACAGGATAAATCCTATTGCATGTACAAAAATGTAATACATACTTTATCATTTTTAAGACTAGGTAGTTTTCTGTTTGCCTCTTGTACACATCAGATAATTTCTACTACATAATTTCAAGCTTTCCTAGAAAGAATGAGGCAGGTCCATAGGGCTTGCTGCAGCGAGATTCTAGGTTTTCCTGTCAGACACTATCATCTGTTAAATATGTTGGATTCCACTTAAGATTTCACTGGTAAAACGTTTGGTAAAAACTGGAAACCCCTTCTAGAGAAGTTACTAAATGAGTAGAGATTTCCAAAATACACACAATTATTTCTTAATCCAATAATTAAGAATGGATTATTGTGATTAAACCAACCTGTGACTTAAATGTTTTTCAAATGAAAATTTTCTACCTTGTCTGTGACTTAAATGTTTTTCAAATGAAAATTTTCTACCATGGAAATTTTCTACCGTGGTGGGTGTTTCTAAAGCAGAAAATCTTTACAGACACTGCAAGGGTGAAGTAACCTACTACCTTCTTTTTTGATAGGTTAGGAACACATTAGAAATAGTATATCAGCAAACTGATGTTCCAGAACAATCAGGCCAAAATTTTTAAGATTTTAAAAATCAGATGAAGCAAGGTATATACATTTTTGTTTTGGTGTATTACAAGTAGATTGGTTGACTTACCAATTAAACTTGAGATAGACCAAGTTAACCAGAAAAAAACATTTTGAAAGTCCAAGTTTGTATCTTGAAATATGTAAACTCTGTATTGGGAATGGCTATCAGGATATTAGTGGGAGTTGAGGCTATAGTGGGTTGTACACACGTGACCATGTGAAGATGAGGTTCTATTTTACCTTTCTGGATGCTGGCTTTCTATATTTCCTATCCAGGACAATTTCACTACTGTTTCTGTTTTCTCAGTTTAGATTCAATTACTACTATCAACACAGTTAAGTCAAATTATGTTCAAAGACCTGGACAGTGCAATGTCAATTTTCTATTTGCACACTTTACTTTCTTTCTGCATGTTTGCATACAACATACACATTCTAACCTCAAGTATAATTTCTATATTAATATACCTACAACCATCTATAAAATCACATGTTCTGTAAATGATGATTTCTCTATCTTTCACAAACACCTTTTCACGCATTAGAATAAATCATTGGTTTGAAGCTCTAAGAAATACTGAATATTTATTTGATATATTAAGAAAAGACTGCAGTTTGTTCCTTCTGACAAAGAGACTTACAGTATTATCTGAAAATAGCCTTCTGAAAATAGCGTATGAATATGACATCTCAAATTATACCTACCTGTATCTTTTTGGATATTTCTTCTAACATCTTTAAATTTACAACCTGTAGGTAGTAATAAGGCAAGTGAAAAAGTCAGGTTTTGGTGATCTATAACAATTATATTGAAATAAATATATGACTACTTTATAAAGTCACGCTACATGATCATTTATACGTTTCAATGCCATTTGAATATAAACTATAGGAATATAATTCTAGAGATTTACAGATGCCAGCTGAAGTAACTTCAAGTCTAAGGAATTTTTATCCTGTGTGCTTTCTGCAACAAGCCCCTGGTTGTAGTCCTAAGCCTCACATTGTACCCAGTGTTGAAACTTTACTAATTTAAGTCAGTCAGAAATGTAGAATTATAAATGTTGATTCTGAAAGGTCTGAGAGTGGATCTATATTCCTTTGTCTATAATTCAAAACGAGGACTTCAACTAGGGTTCCCCAGGGCTGCTGTTCTGTGAAATTCTTGTGTTGCTTAGTATATAAATGATGTGCTAGCTAAAAAATCAAGTTAAAGTACATCAATGGAGGCTGATTACAGGGTAACCTACCTGGAAGAGCACACAGACCGAGAAACTGAGAGCAATTTACTTGTGACAGGGGGAGCCTGAAAAGAAAAAAAATTATCAAGTTTAGTTCAGTTTTTAAAAAAGTTCCAAGTGGATATTCAACTTAATCAAGATGTGTTGCTGCTGAGCAAGGGTATTTTAAAGTTTTACAATAGTCATAAAACAGATTTTCACAATTAAGTGTGAATATGTTGGTCACAGAAAGGTCTAGATGGACTGGATGTTTCAAAACCAGAACTTAGTAACTTTATTACAATTAAGTATAAAAAAAGTCACATTAATTTAAACTTATCTTAAAAGTAATAATGCCTAGATTGTCTACGGCTGGAATAAGTGTCCTAAAGTTACCCTGTGATGTGTATATTTTGTATTAATGATCTCAGGTAAGTTGGACAATGACTATGATAATTTCATCTCCAGCATTCATTCTACATTACTATTTTAAGACTTCTTTAAACAAATATAATTTCATCTGCTAGAAAACATAGGTGACACATCGTTTGTTGTATGGGATTTGACTAAAGTGAAACAAGTTCATACTATTACAGTCCTAAGGAGCAAGGGTGCTAAATATAAGGGTACAGAAAACTAAACAGTAAAACTAAACATAAGGGTGCAGAAAAACAGGAGGCATCATATGGCTAATACCTGAGTTTGAAAAATAGATGAGTTTTTGAGTTTAAAATGGAGATTAGGATAACTGACAAATGGCTGAAAAAGATATGGTATATTTACACAATGGAATAATACGCATCAATCGAAGAAGACAAACATGTCATTTGCAGCAACATGGATGGAGCTAGAATGAATCATGTTAATGGAAATAAGCCAGAAAAAGAGAAATATGGGATGGTCTCACTTATATGAGGGATTTAAGGAAAATAAAAAGACAAGAAAAATTTTAAAATGCCAACAGAACTGAAATATAGATCAAGGGAGGGGGAGGGCATAAGAGATAAAGAAGGTGCACAGGTGATAAGGTGATAGGAGACTATCAGGATAAATAACAATGTAATATATATGTGTGTGTGTCTGTGTGTGTGTGTGTATATATATATCAATCAAAAAACAAAATTAAAAAAAATAAAATGGAGGTTAGCATGAGGACTGAAAGGTAACTTTTGATAGCAAAACAAAAGATCTTTAGGAATAACATTCTTTTTATCTTCCCACATGAGGGAATGGTACTTAAACAGAGAAGTTACATACAGGGATAAGAGAAAGCACTTGATTAATGGTGGTAGAAAATCATGTAACCATAAGTCATGATTATATAGAAACATTTGTTTTTGTTATTGTGTCTACAGTAATGTGGCTTTTATCTCAAGCAGCTGATACACTACTGCAGCAAATAGTTCTAGGAGTTGATTTAATGATAAATCATGTCTCATGCTATGTTTGGTATACTATTCTTTTGTTGTAACAGTATAAGTAGATTTTGATACTAAATGGAGAACACACCACTCATGTTTCAACTCCTTACTTGTTTCTACTATGCTTTTCTCAAAATATAAAATGACCTCCCCCTTTTAAGAAAAGCCTAAGATAGTATATGAGTCATAGAATTAAAAGATTCCTTAAAGATTAGCATTATATAGTCAGCAAGGAACTCACAAAGTATTTTCAATAGTGGACTACATTCTACAAAGATTAGGATACACATATTAAATATTTAACCCATCATTGTTAAAAAATATTAACATACCATGATATCTGAATTGGAGACTGTTCATCTTCAATAGGTTCTTCATCTGATGAGTCAAACTCACTTGTTTGCAATGAACTAGGCTTCAAAAGAAATCAATTCTGTTAAAAACTGTAAAGAATATTTACAGATAGTCTTATCATAGTTGATCCTCTCTTAAGCAATTTGAGACACAAATTTGCAATTTATTTACTCTGGAATATCAAAGAGATGGGCAGTCTTGATAATACATGATTGCTATTCACCACCATATTAACAATCATAGCACTTTGTAGTGAAGTCTTGGGACTCAGAGGGAACCAAGATTCTGGCTTCCGGTCTTGGCACTGCCAGTCATTGCATAATCTTGGACAAGTCATTTCAGTTATCCTGAATCTGTTTCCCATGCCTCCAACTTGAGAAGACTTGTTCATTAGTTCAAAAGCATGTAGGATAAATAGCTTGCTGTCTATAGAATTGGAGAGACAGGGGTGTGTACAGATTATAGCAGAAAGTTATAAAGGCTAAAGTGGAAGCAAAAGCTCTGTACCTCAGAGCAGAGAAAGGAGAAACTGCTGCTTAAGGAACTGAAGGAAGTTTCATAGAGGAGATGCATTAGTTAGGTCTTGAAGAATGATGTTTTCAGGCAGATATTAAGATAAGGCAGATGTTTTCAGACAGATGTTAAGACTAGGCAAAAGGAGAAAGAGCTTGTGAATTCAGGAACTGTGATAGCAGTGGGGCTAAAACTAGAGACGTAGTTTTACCTTCTCCATTTCTCAAAAAGTAAACCCCAGACAGCCTAGCAATTTAGTGTGTGTGTGTGTGTGGGGGGGTAGTATAGGTGGAATAAACTGCCCCCAATTTGTGAATAATTTCACTAGAGAGATTGAAATTGGATTTGTGTATTGATCTAAGGAGTTGGAACTCAAATCTGTAGGAAACTTTGCAAATGAAGACTTTGCAGTTTTATTGGGCCAATAAAGACACACCTTTCTTTAATCCCTAGTTGAAACCAATTGAGGAACGAGACACTGGAGAGAGAAATGGAGATCTATGTGTTCGTTTTATTACTAAGTGTTAGATGGAGGATGTGGCTTTAAAGATGTGGTCAAGTGAGCTTGTCAATTCTTGGCCCCAGAATTTGCCTCATCCACCCAGCCATAGATAGCCATGGACAAGCCAGGGTTCCCCTGTGGTAGAGAGCACCCCAGAAGGCATTTCCTGCAGAGAGAAGGGAAGAAAGGACTGAGTCACCTGTGCTAGGTTCCTCCAAATGGATAAGATCACTCTTCTCCCCCTTATGGAGGCAAGTGGAGAAAAACAGTGAGTGCCAGGGCTGAAGGACAGCGGATGCCCCTCCACATGGAAACATGGGGATTAGCAAAGGTAACCAGCACTGTCCTTTCTAGCTCTGAAGCTACATTCGGTAAGTCTTGTTACTACAAGATCACATTACAGAGCTAATCTAGACCATGGATTTGTTTGCTTTGGAATTATCTGTTATATCACTATCAGCTCAACACAAACGAAGGTCCTTCACTGGGCAGGTACTTTCTGAGTCAGGCATGGGCTTCAGCTTCTTGCATCTCTTTTTAAAGCAGTTGCTAATTCCTAATTTTCATGTGGTGTGAACCATTCACTCAGTTCTCCCAGCTAGGTTTACAGATGCTTACATATCCGGTGATTCTCAACCCAGACAAAGGGACCCAGACCAGGTGGCCCCCAGGAGAGAGTGACAGTGGCGACACACCCACCCACGGTGGGATTTGACAACTGTCTTGAAGTTTTCTCCGTCTGCGGTGAGGACCGATCATCCCCAGGGGCTGCAGAACGACCCGGGACAGCATATCAGACAGACTGATAGCGGAGATCCCGAAGCGTTTATGCCTTAAGTTTCCTCCGTAAAACCTGCTTCAACCTCTGGCAAGCCTCGGGAGACCCCCACAGGCGACAGCTCACAGCATCACGGTCAGCACTGCCAATGTCCATCTCCCCCGAGTCTACACCGACCCCCGTTCCTGCCATCGCTCTCGTGCATCCCGGGCAGCGCCACCTCCACCTCCCCAGACGGTTACTGCGCGAGTCGTGCTGCTACCAGGCTCGGGCTGACCCCGGGCCCAGGAACTGGCCTTGGGATCGCTCCCGTACCTGCGGCTCCGCTCCTCCAAACCCCGCCAGACTCACCGGCTTCATCACTGGCCACCCCACGTCGCGACCCACCACCGCCGACCACGGGCGGCACAGAAGTCAGAGCAGCCGCCCCGCGCCAAGCCCGGCCCTGCTCTCAGCTTATTGGTACATCCTCTGTGGATCGGGACGCGGGGTCCTCGAGGAGCCAATCAGACCCTCTCTCTGTTTCTTCCTCCGCCTCCCCGTGCCCCGGCACAGCTTCTAACTGCTCATTGGTCCCTAGGAGGCCTTTGAAAGACGCGCGGGAGGAGGGCCCTGTTGTACGTTGATTGGTTGGGAGGCGCCCCGCCCCAGCCAGTTGGGAGAGAACGGGGTGGGGCGCGGGTCCCAAGCACTTTGAGGATGCTGAAAGCCGCGCAGGATTCCCAAGTGGTCCCAGAGAAGGGAATTTGGCTTAAGTTTTTTTTTTTTTTTTTTAATTGTTTGCTTTTTGTTTTTAGATAGTTTAGTTTTCAGAGCATGAGAGGTGTGTGTGGGGGTGTTGTCCTGGAGTGCTTTATTAGTAAACACCTCACATCCCATAGACTATAATTATGATCACTAATTGTCATAGAAGCATTATGGAAACAACTGAAAATTCAGAGTCTGACCCTATCTTGCAAACTTGATTTTTTGTGTTCTTTAGCATTTCAGGATCTAGACAGGTTAGGATTTGAATTCATATGCACAAATATGAACGAAATAATATTGTTTAAAAGGCGTAAAGTCTTCAGAGGCCTTGATGAGCCAGTGTTTCTAGGTGTTCAGTTATAGTCTTTTAAAAATGTGTTCAGTTATAGTCTCTTCCCAGTTCACCAGTCTTCCATGATGGCCATGGGGAAAGATAATTGCAGGAGCAATATTTGCTGCAGGTCTTAAAAAAATGGAATGTTTTCTTAGAAAAGCGTGTATACGATTCAGCTCCAGACTCATGTTGTGAAGGTCAATGGGTAGAGAGCTACCCATCTTCTTAGAGAAAGTAGCACACTTTGACTTGCAGACTAAATTAGGGTTATCCACTGAAATGGGATCAATAGAATATATGACTGTATAGATTTTTTAAAAACAGAAATAATTTTTAAGGAATTATGGAAACTTAGCAAGTTCAAAATCTGATGTATGAGGCTGGGTGCTGGAGAGTCAGGGAAGAGTTTTGGTGAATTTCAAAGACAGGCTACTCTAGAGCATGAAAGAGCTGAAGTTGCAGATGAGGTCTGAAAGCCAAATGCTGCAAAACTCCTCTTGCCTTTTCTCTTCAGACCTTCAACTCAATGTTGAGACCCACCCTCATTGTAGAGGGGAATCTGTTTTTCTCAAAGTTTGCTGATTTAAGAGTCAATCTCATCCAGACACACCATCATAGAAACATCCAGAATAATATTTGACTAAATATCTGGCCACTCTGGCCCCGTCAAGTTGACACAATAAAATGAACCATCTCAGAGACCCATTGGAATCTTCTACAGTTCAAACATTCCTTTAGCTCTGTGATGTCCAACATGGTGACTTAATCGGTTATCTCCAAAAGCAAAGGCTAAAACTAGAAATAAAGATTTTAAAAAATTTAAAGGACACTTAAGAAACACTGTACTGCTATGGATACGGTATCCTCCTTTGATATAAGTTGTTTTCTTCAGATGAAATCCTCAGTAGATCTGGGGAACTTCTTACCATTCCCACTATATTTACAATCACTGTTTTGGTGTGTTTGTTTGCATTCTATATTGGTGACCACAAGACTGTGATAAAATGGAAGTATGGAGACACTATGCTTGCCTTCTTCATATACTCAACCAAATTGCAGCAGAGCAAAACCAATAACCCCTGGAACACAAAAAGCTGCATATTGTAGTATGTGCCAGGAGCTAATTCCAGTAGAAAGGGGTAAGAAAAACCTTAATTGAATTGAGCTTGCAGTGATGTTGGACAGTACAACCCCTGAGTGTGTATGGCACATGCTCATAATTGTTGATTCAGGGGGTGCACATCCATAGCAGGGGTTTTGAATACCTGGTCCTGTGCTGGAGGAGGCACTCATAGAATTATCACTATTGAGAAACTGCAGCATCAGGAGTGTACAGTGATGATTGTTGGCTTGAGACTGAAGCTCCCAATGTGAGAGAATTGGAGCCTGAACCTGTGGGGAGAACCAGATTGAGTGGCCTATGTATCCTCATAGAAAAGGATACTATTTTGTTGAGAGCTGAACATAGGGTACAAGAGAGGATAGACGAGAGAGATGGACACAACTATATAGAGGCTGGGGCTGAAGGAATGTATGCATTATTTAGCAAATTTTAATGACTTTTGCAAGTTTTTATAGAGGTTTTTGACAAAGGAGAAAAGTGGCGTAGGCAGGTATAATTTAGGATACATTTTAAAGGAAGGCAAATGTTGAGGGGGTAATAAAATTGGTTAACATACTGATTTTTGAGGAGTATTTGGCGGCAGGGGGATAGCTTCCAGGTGGTTACTATCTTTGTTAAGAGGGGTTTATATAGGTAAACATTTTTATGGAGGGGTAGTGGTGCCATTACATCTTTAGAAGAATTTTAGTGCTAGATTTTGTCTCTAATTTAGTTTGCTGGAGGCAATTGAGACAAGATGGAGTTTGCCCTATCTCACTCTCATGAGTGCATCTGGTCTGTGAATGGTATTTTGCACTATTTACTGTCTGAGACTGAGATATTCAGAACACCTGATACTCCCTCTCCCAAAGCTAAAAGCAAGAGAACAAATAGATGCTTTCACAAAATAAAATGTAAGCACCCATTAACAACAGTGACAAATACCCCAGGATAAAGCTCTATGCTGGAGTTAAAAAAGAGAACAACTCAGGACATTGGACTCTATCTAAACTGCCATCCATGCCCCATACTTATCCAGTGCTCAAACAGAGCGTAGAGGTGGAAGCTGATAGGACACTTAAACCAAAGAGCTGGCCTAGTGGAGGGGATCCTTGTGGACTCCCACCCCACAAACTCTGATACCCACAGCACAGTAGGAAACTTGAATCCCTCATATTTATTGATGGTGACTCTTGGTACTCTACTACCCTATTTCCTTACCTACCACCCAGTTAGGACCAGTTCCCTTATCAGGTACAAGGGCAGCAATCAAAAAATCTATCCCTACAACAGTCCATAAAAATCTAAAAATGAACAGACAGATGAACATGTCACAAATATTGGAGGAAAAAAAACACTCCAAAGTAACAAATTCACAAGTCCCAGTCAAGCAAATTTCAGAATATACATGAAGAGGAGTTCAAGGTACTAGTGATCATGCTCATGACACTGAAAAAAAAAAGGGGAGGGGAAGGTGAACAACAACAACAATAACAAAACTGCACAAGGAATGATAGAAAATGAGCAGAATAATGAAGATCATACAAGACAGTTACACTCAGAAAAAGAAGTTTCAAAAGACTTATTATAGAACAACAGATATGGTGCTAACAGACACTTAAATATTAACACAGAGGAGGAAAATAGACCTGTTTGAACAAGTTTGAGACCAAACTGCCCACAAATAGAAACAAATAGTCTATAGACCTCAAAAAGCAAAATGACATGACAAACTAAAAAGCAAACAAAGTTCCGAGGTAGTAATAATCATTTTTCCTTCAATAATCACGTCAACTGTAAATGGTCTGAATTTACCATCTAAGGGTATAAAGCAACTGAATGGATTGCAAAGCAAAGTCCAGCCTTTTGCTGTTTACCCCTTAGAGGCAATAGTATTGTGTAATGAGGATCTGTCTAGATGCATGTATATCTAGACCAAGTGAAAACAGGCAATCAGGGAAACAACAACTATATCAGGCAATGAAAATCAGAAAAGGAGAACTGTACCCAGCCATTGCAACAACTATGGAGGGTGGCTATCAGGGAATGAGTATAGTTCCTGGCCCAGGCAACTAGGGAACAAGGACATCAGGGCTGGCAAGAAGCAGGTTTTAAGTACTGGTACTGACTCGGAAGATTCATATCCAAAGATTGCATACCCCTAACAGGAGTTAAGGATTTATATACACTTTACATGTACTGGTGTTCCGGATGGGCCATCACTGATGGTAGTACATGACCTTATGTAACAGAAGATAGAATGAGGAAGATTCAAGGAGAAACTGGGCTGCATACCAGTTTCTGAGTCAGTGAGTCAAGAGTTGTTTATTTAGATCCTTAGGCTGGATTTCTTAGACTACTCAGCATACTTTAGGTTATTATGCTTTCATCTGGTTATCATACTTCACTGGAACCCTGCCTAAAAGTCGATTTAACTTGCCTAAATTTGAGGTGTGTCTTATTTCCTGTTATATGGCTAAGACCATAGACTGTTTATGCACAGTGGCTCTGGAGAGTTTCAAGTGCATCTGTATGTATTTGAAGGTAAACCGTGGTGGACCTTAGTGAAATTGGGGTTTTGGTAAATACCCAACTACAGGTATTTTGGATCCTATTTCCTCATTTTTTGCTAGACCCTTTCATAAGTTAAAGTGAGCAAGCCTGGGCATGCATATTGGAGAAATAGACATGATCAAAGCATCTGCCTTGCTTGCTTTGCACCCAGGCCACTGAGGAATGAACAGCTCCGTTATGTGAGATGGTAATGCATATTATGAAATGTAGACTGTATTTAAGAACAAAGTACTCCTAAATGGAAATTGAAGTAGTGATGGAGCTCCATGTGGAAGCACTTCCATCCAAATGTACCTTTGGAAATAAAAAGTTTGGGCCAACAAAGTTGATAAAATAATGAAAACTTCCCTACTTCTCACCACCACCCTCACCATATTCAATCTTACCTTATTCCATAGACTAAGTTGGATTAAATCTAAGTATCTTTTGTATATCTTCCAGAAAGTGAACTTTCTTAACCATGGGGTTATTTTTACCCTAATCTCAAGATTCTGAGCTCAAAATTTTGTTATCAGCTAACCTTTCTCTTGCACTCTCTTTTCAGTGACTGCCACCATCTTCTTCTGGGTGTTGGGAACTCCCTAAGTATCCACCCACCATGCATCAGCCTCTGTCCCTGTCCCAATTTTTCTCTTCATGAAACTCCATTTTTGACTGCAACCCCATGGTGTGGTGATAGTGTTCTTTCAGTTTAGTCAAGTCACTTCCTCCCTTTGGTCCCTGCATTCTTGTTCTTTCCACTCCTATATCCCTCAAGTCTGAAATTTCCATTTTTGCATTTGAAAATAGCTGGATATACCTCTCTACACTCTTCTGGGGTTGGGATGGAAAGAAGAAAAACTGGTGAGTGACCAAAGTGGGTAAAGTGTAAGAAATGTTGCCTATTGGGACAGCAAATACAGTGCACTCATCTTTTAACACTCTCAGCTTAAATTATTCTTTTATTGAATACTTTATATGTATATATATATATTTCACATTATTTTAATCCCTGAGAGTCACCCACCACCTCCCCTCACCTACCGCTCCAGCTGGTCCCCACCCTCCCATTGTGAACTTTCATTTGGTTGTCCATATATTAGTTAAACCATTTGATTTCTGCCCTTTTCTTTCTGATCCCTTTCTGCTAGTATGATTTCTTCTAGGTACATCCAGGTTTCCATAAATTCATCAAATTTGTCATTTTTAATTGGTGAGTAATACTCCACTGTGTATCTATACCACATCTTTTTCATCCGTTCATCTGTTTTGGGACATTTGGGTTGCTTCCATGTCTTTGCAATTATAAATAGTGCTGCAGTAAACATCTGAGAACAGGTGTCCCTTTGTACCCACATTGAGGTCTCCTTTGGGTAGATTCCCAGAAAACCAATTGCTGGATCAAATGGTAGTTCCATTGTTATTAGTTTGAGGGTTTTCCACACTGCTTTCCATAGTGGCTGAACCAGTTTACATTCCCACCAGCAGTGTAAGAGTGTTCCTTTCTCTCCACATCCACACCAGCACTTGTTGCCTTTTTTTTTTTTTTTTTTTTTTTTT